>CM062816.1:929318868-929578728 GCA_031772625.1 Pinus tabuliformis
CCGTGGTTCGTACAAACCTAAGAGGTATGAACACTATATGTGCATCATACAATGTGTCCATCCTTTGTTGTCATTATGTAATGGAGTGCATGTAATGAAATCAAATCCTAAACTAATTACAGAAAATGAAATGCTCGAAATGGAAACCTTAACCTATTACAAGAAAGAAAATAGAAGGAAAGAAACCTATTCTAAATAATGAATCCATACAGGTGAGAAGAATTTTTGATAATCGAGGAATGACCTGTTATAAAGTTTTATGAACCCCTATAACAGGTCATTCCTCCATTATCAAAAACCTATTCTAATTGTATAAAGTAAATATGATGATATAAATGTCATCCATTATATTTCAAAGAGTTTATATCCATTAACAGAGTTCACTGGATGTGGCAATCAAGAAAATCATAATTGTATTGTCCAATTCATAAATTTGTCCATAAACCCAAATCGCTTAAATGTTTTGCATGGATAAAGAGGCAAGTCATAAGTGGTATTTAGTCTTCCCTAATCATTTATTTAGAGCCTAGAGGTTTTTTTTCAACCCTAAGGGAAAATAACTAAGCTTCTTGAGCGAAACTAGGCAAGTATATGCATGTTGGAAGGCTACTACATGAACCTACAGAATGTTCCAGATTTACTATAGAAAGTTATAAGTCATCGAATGACCAAGAAAATCAAATACAAATTGGATGGGAATTTTTTTATATTTACTATGATATCTTAGGTCTCCATTCCAAGTGGAATCACTCAGAAATACCTTTGTCAACCCATGCTAAAAAATGGCAAAAAATGACTAGTTTAAATCTAGAAATTTAAGAACTAATGAGATAGTAAATCTATCAAATGCCTAACCTATTCAAATTAAAATAAAATGGGGTAATTTTTTATTAAATAGAATGGTTTTTAGATCTAATGCAAGTGGAACCAACTAGATTGAAGCTCGTTAGCTTGCTCTAAAAAATAGCATATATTTACTGCTATTTGCCACAAAGGAGTTCCAAAAATCTAGATTTGGGAATAAGCAAACTAATCCAAGTAGTTCAATGAATACTATGACCTTCCAAATATGTTCCAAGGATGAAATTATGCTTGTGATCCTACAAAAGAAATTAATTCAACCATTTAACTCAATCCTACAACGAGAAATCATCAACACTAAATGCAGAAATAAAAAATAAAAATAAAAAATAAAAACCAAGAACAAGAGATGCATGTGAATACGCAGTGAAAAGAAGAAAATAAAATGATACAAAAGGGAGTTGAGGCTCCTAGGATTTCCAAGCCCAAGGAAACTCAAATTCCTATAGAGGAGACCAAGATTTTGAATCTGAACATGGCACCAATCTTCATTATTTCCGTTAATACAATTACATCCATGCAAGAAATGATAATGGAGCTACAAAAATAAAACTTCTCTCCACAAGAAGACTAATAAATCTCCACCCCTAGAGAAAAATTTGACCTGGTACTTATAAAAAATGATTAGGAATCATTCCCCATGAAATGAGGAAGCTTTCTGTACCAAAATCCCTTGATTAGTGGATCTGGTTCCGAATTCTAGGAATCTGCATTAAATGGCAGGGAACACATTCCTATATTTTCTCAATCATTAGAGCTCCAAAATATGTTCCATAAGTTGATAATATGTTGTTGATTTATTATTTAATACTGATCCTCCTGTAGTAGGGAGTAGGTCCCTAGATTATCTCCTCCTCCAAATCTCCATAATCTGCCAATATTCTCACAATATTCCACAAAAATAAATAATATTAGGCACAAATATGAAATTATCCATAAACCTTCCTACTGAACATATTAAGGTTAAAAATAAACTATCCAATGAAAAAATAGAGGTTTAATGTGCTAAATGATGGTCATATGGGCCTTAATTGATGTCTAATATAGAGGCACGAGCCTTAATTTATGTCTAATTTAGAGGCCCATCATACCCCCTGCTGAAAGTGTTGGTCATACTCTGAGCAACTTAGTGATCTCATTGCGCCTCATTCATGGCCTTGGTGTACTCTCTGTTATGGATTCCTTAGTCCTTTCTCTTAAGAATATTGGTTGTAAGTTCTACAAGGACAAGCACAAAAATGTAGTTGTTCTTTTCATGATTGTTTAACAGTATTTCAAGCAAGAGAAACATAACTTTCCTCTCTACAAGTGAACTCTCTTGGCTTTTATATCCATTTCTTTCATATCCTCTCCCTTGAAACCTTCATTCCAATTTCACTCATTTTTCCAAAATTGTTTGTGCATAGAAAAAATCACAGTGTTTCTTGAGACCATTAATCTACCTTCTTCCCCTTATTCAAGATGGGTTATTGAATATTTTTCAGTTTGACAAGGTCTTCCACATCCTTTTCCAACCTTTTTCTACCTTGTTCCACCATTTGGACAGCTCTGAAACCTTCAAAATTCCTTTAGATGATAACTAGTACATTCTGTAGTAATTCTTGTAAAAAATATAGGAAACCCTGTTAAAACTATAGGAAACCATGTTTAAAATCGTTTTGAGAAGAAATGATAGTATGAGCGTAGGATAGACCCTCAAATGGAATTCCATGTCTTTCTCCCATTTCTATAACATCTTTTAGGCCTTGGACAAAAGCTAGAAAGATATTAGAGACCTCTTGGAAAGCCTCTTTTCATCACTGCAGTTTGAGTTCTGCTTTGATGGTGAATTCCTTCTTACCTTTTGTTGCCTTCTTCTTCTTTTTTTGCCTAGAGTATTACCTAATGGCCTTGGAGTTCTCTATTTTGATTAGGTCTCTCTTAGGCACTGCCATTTTTTGTTTTATCACAATTTGTTCATTTTTTGCTTCTTGTAGCAACATTCTGTCTTCCTGTAGAAACCACTCCTTCTCTTTCAGAGTCTTCTAATTGTATGTGAGTGATGAGAAATGATGTAGAGGGCTTGGAGGATGATGCTATGGATCAGAGGGAGTAGTGTAGGCTTGTGAAAATGGAGAGGAATCTCTGCTCGTTTTTTTCAAGAAATTTTCAAGGTGAGATAGAGTGTAGGGTTTGTTCTTGAAAAATATTAATTTTTTTCTTATGAAATGTGATGGATGAATGACGTATAAATAGTGGATATGAAGTGGATGGAGGGCCTGGAGAGCTGTGGTGAATTTTCCTTTGCATAATTTTTTTCTTTTAACTATTGTCCCCATTCCTTGAAATCATCACCCTTCATAATTTAGCTTTTCCACATTGCATGAGTGAAGGAGTGAGCTGCAGTTAACTAGTTGAATGTGGCTGAGACTACTGAACCATCCTTAGCTTATAAAACCTCATCTCTCATGCATTCAAAACAAATTTCTAAATATAATATGATCAAGAGAAGAGGTGAAGAATATTTCATACCTGTACCTACCTGGTGGTTTTTGGAGAGGCATGCATGCTGTTGCTGAGTTGATGATCAATCCCTGCTTCCATGGAGGTGCTAATTTTCTTTGGTTGCTTTTGCATAGGTCTTCATAGCTTGCTGATTCTTTCACTGATAATGTTGTTGTGTGCAATTTTCTTTCATGTGTTCAATCTTTTTCTAGTGGAGTGGATGGACTACTTCTTAAGGAGGGTGTTCCCCCTTTTAAATCTTTAGAAATGGCTTCATGTTGCTCAAGGTGGCTAGATCTTCTGTTGTGTAAGTGAAAAAAAATAATTGATGCTGAAATCTATTGTAACTGTGCAAGCTACTTATAGGAGGGATCCTCTTCCTGTATCAGTCATTTAATTCATTTGTGAGACCTAATTGATGCATCTAGGATTTATGTAAAGTCATAAGAGGTATAAGGTCAGGGTTAAAATCATCAAGAGGTGGTGTAGGTGGTGGAAAAGTTGATGACAATTTTTTTTTTTTTTTTTCATGTAAGGCGGAGTGGAATTTGAATATGGATTTTGGCTAGATGGAGTGGATGATTGATGAAAGTGACATTGGGGGACCTATATCAACCTTTCCTAAACAATACATGACCTTTTGACCCATTTCTCCAATCATATCGCCTCTTGTAGCTTCTTCTCGGTGATCCTATAGTACTAGAGGATCTTCGTGTAGTAATCCAAGACAACCTCTTGTAGCAAAATTGTTTCGTCCATATATCTCAAATGGTAGAATAGATTGACCTGAAATTTTCTAAGAATGTTTCCATCATCCTTATGCACCTCCCCATAAAATATCTTGGCCAATAGATGCACGAATATCGAGCAACATTTAAAATGGTTGTAGGTGAGGGAGGACTATTTCATGAAAAATGTGCACTGGAATTTTCTGAAATCACTTGAGCATGTCACCATCATCCATATACATCTCCCCTTAAAACAACTTGGAAAATGGATGCATGGTTTTCAAGATATGACAAACATAGTTTTCTTCTTTATGTATTTTTGTTTCCTATAGTAAAAAGAGCATTTGTGTAGTATTTTAGGACAGCAAGGAAAATGAGTGGTAAGATCTTGGGAATGATGAGTGGATGGTGGAAATAGATGAGGGTGATGGATTTGCATGGCCTTCGTCCTTCTGTAGCATCTAAGAAAAGGAGGATAAAGTCCAAGTTTGACTTCCTTTGACTAGAATTGTGACCAATTTTTCTTTTCTTTGGTGCCACCTTGTCTTTGTTGGTTGCAAATGTTGCAGAGCACCTACATTCATCAGAGAGATACATGGAGCAAATATTATTTTTTTGTTTCCTTTTTCTTTTCCTCTATACCTACTAGCCGCCTCAATGAGGTTTTCAACTCGTAGGTCTACCTAGGTGCCTCAAAGGAGGTTTTCACCTAAGATCTTTTATTTTTCTCTTTTTTATTTTCTACAACCCATTGACTGCCTCATGGAGGTTTTCAATCGATGAGCCAATATCAGGTGTCTCAAAGGAGGTTTTTGCTTGAGATTTTCCTTTTCTTCTCTTATTTTTCAATTCTTATTTCTTTTCCTATCATACTCTACTTGAAAAAACAATTTCATTTTCAAGTGTAAGAATACTTCTAATGAAGACAAGTGCACATCAAGATGAAAAATAAACTGATGTGTAGGCTTGAAATGTATTCTTTTACATGTACCTGGATTTAAGAGACTGAATGCTTTGATTTTGATGATATCAAGCACATTTGAGGAAGAGAGTATTGCTGTAACTTAGTGATTGTCTGGAACCATATTTCAATATAGTTGTGATGCCCCTAATCCACTTGTTGATTTGGATCATTTTGAATGTCTTCTTCTTCCATGAAATTCAAATCTTCCTCTTTTTGTTGATTTTCTCTTGAAAAGATGGAGGATTTGATCGTAACCATGAGTGATCTTTCTCAATCTCTGATTTTGATGTCTACTCTTCATCAAATGTCGCTCATGATCCTTTGGTATTCTCATTTGAATCTTATTCTTCTGGATGTGGTCCTTCAATTATATCAAGAGAATCTCTCTTTTTCAATACTCTTCCTAAGCTATGGTGAATATCATCTAGCTCAAGAGGAGATGTTTGGAATTGTTGTACTTCAGCATTGTAAGTGGGTTGAGCTACTTCAATGTGTGGGTTTGAAAACAGTGGTACAGGTAGTTGAGGGGAGTGGATATTTGAGATGGATGTCGTTGTGGTGTAGTTGGATGGTAGGGATAATGTGGAGTTTGGTATGGAGGATATTGAGGAAAATATTGAGGATATTGTGGATGGCTCCCATAATTTCCTTGACAACCTTGTTGCTAATATTGGTTTTGGGGTTGATATGGCCAATGTTTCCAAGGAAATGGTGTGTTCCAATTACTTTGAGGTGGATATGCATAACCATGAAATTGTGAATTATGCTCTTGCATCATACTAGGTTGACTAGGCTTCCATTTTCATCTTGGAGCTACATAACATAGTTGTGTTGGCAATTGACTTGCTCCATTGTGCTCTTTGTAAACTTCTTTAAACCTTGGTAATGAGGGGCAATATTTAACATCATGTGAATCTACATCGACAACACAAACATCAACATCTTCTTTTAATTCATCTTGCATTCTTAACATTTTTAATTGTTTGGTTAGATTGCTAAGAATTTCTATTTTAAAGTCATCAAACAAATTTCCAAGTTTAGCTTGACTTACCAATCTTGATGTTGACTTACTTACTCTTGCTATTCCTCTTGATATGTGTTTGCATGTTTCACAAATTTCTTCAAATGATAATTGGTATACATCACCTCTACTCATGAGATCAAGGAGATTAATCCATTCATCCCTAATTGTTCTAAGAGGGTTTTTAGCGTGTTGAAACCTAAATGATGTAGCTTTTCCCTCTTAACATTATACATGAACCTCTCTATTAGATCCTAAAAGTTCTCATCTTCTCTTTGATTCATTCTAAATATTTCTTCCTTAAGATCATTATCTTTATATTTTTCTAGAAATATCTTTTGCATATCATTCCATGATCTTACTGAATTAGTCCATAAACTCATGAACCATTTAAGAGCTCTATCCTTCAATGTTGGTGGAAACAATATAAATTTTTGAGTTTTTAATGAGTAACCATAATATCTAAAACGGATTTCAAATTCAAAGAGAAAGGTTTCTATATCGTCTAACCTTAGACCTTGAAAGTTTGGAAGAAAAGATAGAGGGATGGTCTTCATATGCACATTGACATTAGTATCTTGAATGGGGAATCCAAGAAAATATTCCTCATTTTCATCATCTCCATCCATTCCTTCTTCATTATTTTCCATATCTTCTTCTTCTACCTACAAAAGTGGATGGTGATGTGGCTCTTACTGCACCATGTGATCAAATGAGGGGTGGGGGGATGTTGGAGAATTTTTTGTTTTTATGATTGAATGAAAACACTAACGCAATGGAATTTCTATTTTTGAAATGAAATATGCCTAATGCATTTTTTTTTATACCAAAAGTAAGAAGAAATGAATCAACTAGGGAAGAAAACAATGCATACTTTCACACCTCCCCAACAACGACACCAAAAAGTGATGAGCCTCAGTATTGCAACAAGAATGTTGCAACTCCCAAGGCTACCAACTTTAATTATCAACCTGAGGTTTTTACAAACTTAAGAGGTATTATCACTATATGTGCAGCATAAAATGTATCCTTCATTTGTTGTCATGATGTAATGGAGTGCTTGTAATGAAATCAAATCCTAAACTAATTACAGAAAATGAAATGCTCGAAATGGAAACCTTAACCGATGGTAAGAAATAAAATACAAGGAAATACACATATTCTAATTGCATAAAGTAAATATCATGAGATAAATTTCATCCATTACATTTCAAAGAGTTTAAATCCATTAACAAAGTTCATTGGATGTGAAAATCAAGGAAATCATAATTGTATTATCCAATTCATCAATTTGTCCATTAACCCAAATGGCTGAAATGTTTTGCATAGGTAAAGAGGCAAGTCCTAAGTGGTCCTTAGTCTTCCCTAATCATTGATTTATAGCCTAGGGGTCTTTATTCAACCCTAAGGAACAATAACAATTATTCTTGAGCAAATTTGGGTAAGTATATGCATGTTGGAAGGCTACTATAGGAACCTATAGAATGTTCCATATTTACTACATGAAGTTATAATTCATTGAATGACCAAGAAAATCAAATCCAAATTGGATAGGACAAATTTCGTTATTGACTAGGATGTCATAGGTCTCCATTCCAAGTGGATTCACTCAAAAATACCTCTGTTAACCCATGCTAAAAAATTGCAGAAAATTACTAGTCTGAAATCTAGAAATTCGAGAACTAGTGAGCTAGTACATATATCAAATGCCTAACCTAATAAAGTGAAAATGAAATGGGGTAATTTTTTTTATTAACTATAATGTTCTTTTGATATAATTCAAGTGGAACCAACTTGATTGAAACTCTTTATCATGCTCTGAAAAATAGTAGAAAGTTACTGCTATTTGCCACAAAGGTGTTCCAAAAATCTAGATTTTGGAATAAACAAACTAATCCAAGTATATCATTTATTACTATGACCTTCCAAATATTTTCCAAGGATGAAATGATGCCTGTGATCCTGCAAGATAACTTAATTCAACCATTTAACCCAATCTACAATAAGAAATCATTAACACTAAATGCAGAAATAGAAAAAGGACAAGAAGAAGATATGCATGTGAATAAACAGTGAAAAGAAGAAAAGAAAATGATACAAAAGTGCTATGAGGCTCCTGGGATGGCCAAGCCCAAGGAAACTCAGATTCCTATGGAGGAGACCAATATTTAGAAGCTGAACATGGTACCAATATTCATTATTTCTGTCAATATAATTACATCCCTGCAAAAGATGACAATGGAGCTGCAAAAATACGACTTCTCTCCACAAGAAGACTAATAAAAATCCACCCCTAGAAGAAAATTCGACTTGATAATTATAAAAAATGATTAGGAATCATTCCCCATGAAAGGAGGAAGCTTTCCCCACCAAAATCCATTTATTAGTGGATCTGGTTCTGAATTCTAGGAATCTGCATTAAATGGTAGGGAACACATTCCTAGAATTTCTCAATCATTGGAGCTCCATAGTCTGTGCCATAATTCCATAATATCTTGTTGATTTATTATTTAATATTGATCCTCTTGTAGTAGGGAGCAGGTCCCTAGATTATCTTCTCCTCCAAATCTCCATAATCTGCCCGATATTCTCACAATATTCCATAAAAATAAATAATATTATGTACAAATATGTAATTATCCATAAACCTTCCCAATGAACATATTAAGGTTAAAAATACATTATCTAATGCAAAAAGAGAGGTTTAATGTGCTAAAGGATGGTCATATGGACCTTAATTGATGTCTAATTTGGAGGCATAGGCCTTAATTTATGTCTAATTTAGAGGCCGATCACCTAGTTGTCAACGCTGTCTAGTAGGAGGCCAGGGAGTGTTGGTCCTTAAAATGACTAAAACAAGGTGTTTTGAGGTAGAAACTCAAGGATAATAATGATTAATTATTAGGTATTTGTGCTATGATGATGAGAAGGAGGTAAAAGTATGTTTATTGATCCATTTGAAGACCTATTAACTAGATGTGATAATATGGCCTATAACACTTCGGTGCTAAAGATTGCGGATCCAGATAAAGAGTTCGTTGTGTGTATATATGCTTGCAAGAGAGACTTGATGGAGTCCTGGTGTAAGAGGGACAAGTGGTGTGCTGTGTGTCAAGGAAATTGAATGAACTTGTGTAAAAATATGTGACACATGATCTTGTGTTGGAGGTAATCACTCATGCATTGAATATGTGGATACACTATCTTCTTAGTAGGAGGTTTATGTTGATGAGAAACCATAGTGGGTTGAGATACTTGTTTGGCCAACCGAATCTAAATGCCAAGTAATCCAGGTGGTTTTCTACCCTTACCGAGTTTGACTTTTAGATCAAATATATTAAAGGAAAGGAGAATATGGTTGTAGATGCTCTTAGCAGAAGAGTACATGTGAATCATATAGAAACTATGATCTCATATGGGATAGATTTACAGGATCAGTTCTTATAGGAAGGCCAATATGATGATAGGTATAGGGAGCTTATGCATAGGTAACAACAACAGGGTATAGTTGAATAGGATGTCGATTATTATCTCACAACATATGGCTTGTTGAGCTTTAGGGACAAGATCTATGTATTGGATGATAGTGAGCTCAAGAAGCTCATATTGAGGGAGTTTCATTTCTATTAGCGCTCGAATCTGCCTCAGGCTGAAAAGGAAAAACTCGAGGTAACATAAAACCAAGCTCAGCCTCATAGCTAGCCCTACGAGGACAGGAGAGGACTCTCTCTAGGTCTATCTCGATAAAATGATCAATAGAGTTCGAGATGACTTAAATGATAACTGATTTTAGGCTAGTAAATGAATTTGAATGAGGGATATTTGATTTAATGACTAAGTTGCTGGGCTGTATGGGATGAGGATAGCATAAACAGAGATTTAACCAAAGGCACAGGATATTTCATAAGGCGAGATAAGCATGAGATTTTAGCAATCGAATTGAAATTAAATGGGGTGAAAAGACTGTTTAATAAAGCTGAAAAGGGCATTAATGTATGAATCCTTTCCAGGCAGAAGAAAACACCTAAAGACTGAACACTTCCTCAAGGCAGAGTAATGACTGAATTCTACCTTTCTCACTTGAAAGTATTCAGTTGGAAAAAATCATGAATGGACTGCAAAACAACACATGATACCTATGAAACAGAGAGAAAAACACATTGCCAAAACTCATACCGCAAGGATCTTATAAATCAGAGCTGCACCTTTTAATTATTTCTCTGTCAAAACTGTACAGTGATAGTGCTGGGTTTTTTCTTCCCACACTTTTTCTCAGAACTCAGAACCCTTTACAAATGATTTTTTATGCAATAAATAAGCTCCACTATGAGAAAACAAATCGATCCAAATGGGGAGTTGTTACAACTAAAATCCTGAGGATATGAAATGAACCGTCCATCTGTTCTATAGACAGAACAACGTTTCATTATTTCACTTGAAACTCTTTTGATGGCCAATAAAAAAGGCGACAACTGTAGCTGCAGATCATAACTGAAGTGAAGAATAGGAAATCGAATCTTGTTTCTCTGCCCTGGTGGATGCCTCTGATTTAGATTTTGGCTTTTCGGTTTCTGACTTTTTTCCTTCCCTGTGCCTTTTTCACCGCTTGGTTTTCGACTTTTTCACCTTTTGTGTCATTCAAGGCCTTCTCCTTTATGCACTGCTTACAACAATACTGATGTGTTCAACGCTTTCTGTGCAAACACAAGTGCTTCAAGTAATGAGTTGCTTGCAAGCCTATTGGCACCATGAAGTCCTGTACAGGCAACTTCACCAGCTACATATAGACCCATTATAGGTGTCTCTCCATGAAGTTTAGCTTGAACCCCACCACACATATAATGTGCAGCTGGCACTACAGGTATAGGACTTTCTGTTATGTCAAGGCCATACTTCAAACACTCAGCAGCAATATTTGGGAAATGATACAATGTTTCCTCCTTGGCTCTGTGACTTATATCCAATAGAACATATCTCTCATTCCGTTTCTTTAATTGATCATCAATACTGCGTGCCACCACATCTCTAGGTGCAAGTTCTCCTCTGGAATCATACTGTGGCATGAACCTTTCCATAGCTTGATTGTAAAGAATACCACCAGCCCCACAAATAGCTTCACTTATTAAAAATGCATTTTCTCGTGTATGAGGTTTAATTGGTAGACCTTCATCAACTAATGTAGTTGGATGAAATTGTACAAACTCCATATTTGAAATAACTGCAGATGCTCTATGTGCCATCGCAATACCATCACCAGCTGCAACACGAGGATTTGTGGTAGTAGGATAAATATGTCCAACCCCACCAGATGCAAGTAAAGTTACCCTTGAAATGAAGCGGACCACCTCATTAGTGTCGGTGTTCAATGTGTCCACACCATGATAGTAAATATTTGATCCATCTTCAAACATAAGCAAGTCTATGGAAAAGTGATGCTCAAACATGGTGATGTTGGGGTTATTAACAACAGCCTTCAACAAAGCTTGCTTAATCTCTCTTCCTGTCATATCTGATGCATGAACAATACGTTGATGAGAATTCCCCCCTCTCTAGCAAGATGTAAGCTACCATCTTCACCATGATCAAAGGATGCACCCATGGTAATCAACTCTTTAACTCTATCTGGGCCTTCTGTGCATACCACCTTTACAGTCTCTTTATCACATAAGTATGCACTAGCAACAATAGTATCCCGAATGTGGTTCTCAACAGAATCTGAAGGAGCAAAAAACTGCACTAACACCACCTTGTGCATAATTTGTATTACTCTCATGTGGTTCAGATTTTCTGATGACCGCCACAGACTCATGTTCTGCAACTTCAAGGGCATATCTAAGACCAGCCACTCCACTACCAATGATAGAAAAAACAAAATATTTAATTGAATTGGCACTTCATTTGGATAGATGAACTGCTTTTGGAGATTTTCTCTCTTCATTGTCTATGGGGGCCATGCAAAGCTGAGGGCTCTGAAATCGCATATTTTCAAACATCCCCAATGTATATCTTTCAATCCTTTTCTTACAGGTGAAGTTCTTCATCGATGTCTGGGACAGTAGTGAAAGTTGTTTTTGCATTTTATTCCTCCCTGAGTGCATTGCAATGGATAACTGGGCATTGCTTTCCAGTACATGCTTTGCATTCATCATAGATAATCTTGTGGAAGAGTTACTTGTATTGAAGACTTGTGTCATTCAAGGTCACTTCCTTTGTTTTCCGCCGGAGTCCTGTGGATTTTCCTCATTCGAATCCTCTGTTGTGGATATCTTTGTTTTATATTTAGGCATTTAATTGTTGACTTTTCACCTTCCTTCGTCCTCAACATTGATCATCCGTTGCACATTCATTGCATCATAAGTTCCCTGGTATAATTAGTTGGTAGTCTCTTGTCCATCTGTCATTTGAATAAAAACCAATTTTCAATAAAAATGCCTTTGAACGAAGACTTTGCCAGAAAATCCATCGATGAAATGAATTTGATGGCCATAAGAATGCCGACATTCCACCTGTACATCTATGGTTCTGTAATAATCCATGGTCTGGGCTGCAATTTCTCCTTTAATACCACGTGCATCCAAATCGCAACAAATTCATTACTCTTTCTTAGCAGGATCAAGGCGTATGATTATGCGCCCTTTGTCACTTTGAGCAAAGCCACGTAGTTCCTTTATGCGCCCTTTGTCACTTTGAGCAGCCTTTGCGTGCCCAGAATGGAGATAGCCACGTAGTTTCTGAGGAACAGGCGTACATACGTTTAAATTCAGCTCCAGCCGAAAAGACATAGGCATTTTCCAACCATGCATCGGTCTGAGCTGTCTCAAACGAATCACAGAATACATCTATGGCAATTGCCTTCACTCCAGAACGTTGTATTTTCTTTAATGCATTGCGCCTCAATATCTTCTCTTTTGATTGCACAGTTGCCAAACCCATGCTTTCGATACCTTGAGACTAATGCACGAGAAAGAGCAACATCTCTCTCAACTATTGGGCATGGCCTCTGACAGTAATAACGAAGAAATTCACGAGAACCAAGCATCTTGCATGTTGTTCCATTTTCAGACTTTCTTTGGATTACCAGTTCAGCCCCTCCAAAGCCAAGTTCAATATTGACATTGAGATTTTCTTCTGTGGGGACTATTTGCATCCCACTTTCGTCCGCGTAACTGCTGCTGTAGTCATAAAAGTCGTCTAAATCACTATCTTCTTTTTCATCTCCATCTCCGTAGTGTAATTTGCAGTGGTTTTTAGAAATCATATGCTTCCTAACAGCTTCTAGACTTGGAAATGGTTTTCGTTTCTCATTGCAATACCAACACATAAAATCGTCAGTCACCTTGAGGCCAAGATAGCTTAGTAATCCATGGAGATCTTTCAAATATTCAGCATCAGGAACAAAAATCCATGCATCTTGTGCATATGCTCTACACAACTCTCAATGGTCCCATCTGGCCTGAAATCACATATGAAGCAGCAACTAGCAATCAGGCCTTTGACACAATAGTTGGGAGTTACACCTAAATATGATAACTTTTGCTGAGTTTTCAGGCACATATCATGACCTTCACTGAACCACTTCTCTATGCAGACTCATTCATACGTTTGTCCAGAGGAAATAATCACAGGGTCAGACATTAATTTCAAGGAAATTGGACATCTGAATTCTTCAGGAAGTCCTGGCAGCATGCCTATTGAATTTCCAGAAGTTTTCTTGGTTTCTAAGTCCAATGAATGAGGTTTGGATTCATGCTGATCACTCTCTCTTCCATTCATGTTAGCTTCCTCTACAGAATTTCTCACTGATGGAGAACATGTATCTAAGCTCAGAGGATCAAGATTATCCCAAGATGCATTTCTAAATAGCTTGCTATATTTTCTGAGCAGATGCAGGAGATAAAAAATGATAGACTCCTTCCTTTTGTCTTCCTCACAGCGGGATTTATCAAGCTGCTTCTTTAGACCTCTTTTTTCAATCGACACATCTCTTGAAGATATTATGCCCAACCTCATAGCTGCATGATGAAAAGTTTCTAGTTCTGATATGTCATTTAAACCACCAGGATCCTTGTTTTGCCTCGGCAATGTAATAACTCTATCACCAATTTCCTTTTCTAATGGCTCAAGTTCAAATGTTGTTTTCTCGAGCTCCTTGAAAATTTCATCAATCTGCCAGGCTAAGGAATCTGGCACAAGAACTTCAAGACGTTGTAAACTTTGAAACAAGTCGTCCTTGACCCTTTCAAATTTTATCAATAGTGCATCCCCTGTAATTGCCAAGTACAGTTTGCTGCAGTCTACACAGTGTCGAAGACACGATTTGGCCTTTTCAAGTGCTAAATGAAAGGCACATAATGCATGAATACCTGACTTACACCTTGGACGTGCTGCTTCCATTGCAAGAAATATTTTCATCATTTTAATCACAAGCCTAGCAAGTTGTCTGCACATTTCTCCATGTAGCTTAGCATCATTAGCAGCTGACAAGAATTGCTCTACAGCAGCATCCATAGTCCCCATCCAATTAAAAGGAAACGCTAAATTAGAGAAGAATTGAGCTAAAACAAATTGAGTTTTTTATGAATCAATGATGAATTTCGGCCTTGGGGCTCTGTGCACCGCGCCCTTCTGCCTGTGCGTCGCGCTATTTGTGTGCACTGCGCACATGTTATTTAACATGGCATGATAGCGCCCAGTGCGCCGCGCGCCCTCTGTGCGCTGCGCCCCTCTGCCTGTGCGCCACACGGAATGTCAACACACCATCGGCCCTCTAAAATCACAGCTTCGTTCCTCAAATTTCAACACGACTTTCTCCTTTGGATTTTTTGATATCCTTTGATGCAAATGGATTAATAACTTATATAGACATGGAGAAATATCATATATAGACATGGATTCAACTTTTGTTTCTCATTTTGTAATGTTTTTGGCTTTGGCGCTTTTACATTTAACACAACTCTGACATTTGTTTCCTCACTGATTTTCTGAGCTTGAATGATGAAATTATTCTTGTTCTTTGCAGGGATGACTGATGTTGAATTCGGCAAAGGATCATGGCGAGGCTGCATGTGAACATCTTCAACTGAAAAACTTTGAATAATTTCATATTTGAAAGCGAATTTAATGATTTCTTCTTCAAAACAGAGTTTTGAAGAAGAATCTCTCTTGAGCATTATTTGATGATGAAATTTTGTACTGGAAACTGATTTGGAACCTCTCATGCAGACTCAGTCGACAAAACCCTGGACTCAAGAATTAAAATGACTCTTTTTGACCAAAATGGCATTTGATGACTGCAAATGATGAGAAATGAACCTTGGTGAATTTGACTCTGACAGAGGACTGACAAGACTGAGTCTAACATTGGCTCCAATTGGGATGGCAGCTGCCGCTCCGTGGAGGTGCCAAGAACAGCAGATCTTTGGGAGAGCAGACAGTGCCTTCGTCCATTGGGCTATGGAGTCCATTATTCCAACAAACCAACGTGTCTCAATTTATTGACTAAAACTTGACTAAAACTGACTCAATGCAAACTGAAATGACTGAAAAACTTGACTCTAACAAACTAACTCAAAATGGCAAAGACCTGGACTTAAAACTTAAAGCTGGGTGGCAGTACATGGCCACCCGTGTTTCTTACAAGACAATATATCCTCAAACTATCTCAAAATGCCATTGCAACCAATCAAGAAGATGGCTTCTTGACTGATTCTTCCTATTAGATCTTCTGGTCAACGGTAGATACTTGTAACTGGGTCTCCAAAAAGCTAATTTACCATGATCTCCTTCATTACTGAACAGTCCAATAATCACCGTCACTGCTGGCTACAACAAACTTGCCAGAGGATCTTGAATAACATGAAGATTTTCCATTGCCACCTCCTGCTGAAAGAACAAGGTGTCCTTTTTGTTGGAAATAATACTGAGAGGGGGGTGAATTAGTATTATCTAATTCTTTTAATAAATCTTCCTTATTTGTTCTTTGAATTATTTTTGCATGTCAGTACCATAAAATAATGAGCATCAACAAAGAAAACAGATAGCCACACCAAAGAACACAAGATGTAAGGTGGAAACCCAATGTGGGTGAAAACCACCTGCTGCAATATGTCTCTATCTTCTTTCAAATTAGAAACTCCTTTTACAATGGTTTTGTACTGGTGCAGTCCTTTACCAGTACGCAGGCTGCAACCTGCAAAGAGCTACAACTCTCTCTCTCGTTTTCCAGTCTCTCCTGGAAGGGAGCTGAAACCCCCTACTTCTTTTCTTACAAGGACCACTTTTCATAAATTTTCAAACTGGATCCATAAGCATCAAATGATCATCAAGTATAAGAAAAACACCCAGTCAACTGTAGTAACCAGATCAACAATAATAGAACCAGACCCAAAACACCTTATCAACAGAAAAATACAGCCAAACAAAATGTCTTAAGACAGATGCGCAGTTCTTCTTTCTCTGGTCTGCGTGCGTACGCACTTCACCTTCTGCACCCCTGCGTATACCCGCAGAGACCCTTCTGCCGCACTGCATGTCCACGCACTGTTTCTTCAACCGCGCTGCTTACTGTTACTGCAGGTACGCACCCAGAGACACTATTACACCGCGTACTATTGCTGCAAGTACGCGCCCAGAGATACTATCGCGCCACGTACAGTTACTGTGCGTATGCACCTGAACCTTCGTTGCTCTGCATACCCACGCAGGTCTCCTGTTTCTGCTCTGCGTACCCACGCAGATCTTCTGTTTCTGCTCTACATACCCACACAGATCTTCTGTTTCTTCTCTGCGTACCCACGCCGCTCTCCTGTTAAACACTTGCGTACTCCTGATTAGGGCCAAATAGGCAGTCCACCAGAGTGGCACTGATGCTCAGATGCCCAGATCTGATCGTGCGCTCGAGAGATCACCCTTCACAGATTCACTTTCAACTTCATAAAGATCAAGCTTTTAAGACCATAACCCAATATATTTCAGATCTTAAGATATTCAATTGCAAAAGATACTTAGCCAAGTGATCTCCTTTGCTTTATATAGGCAAGCTCCTCCTAAAATCATGGATCAATACCACGAGCCAAAACCATAGAAACACAAATACCGTCGGCTAGTTAAACATAAGAAACCCCACGTGTGCTTTTCTTTTCCTTGAAATGTGTGCACTGGGGTACGCACCTCCTGGGCGGCTTATCTGCGTATCAGGCCGCGGTCCCTCCACGATGTACCTGTGGGTACGCACTGTCTAAACTGATCTCCTGCGTACTTCTTAATTTTCAACATATTGAGAGCCTTGCCACGGGAGTTGCCATCAAGTACAACATCTGCAACATATAGCCATACCAGAAACATAATGCCAACAATCTCCCCCTTTGGACTTGATGGCAACCTCACAAACTTCAGCTCCATTCTCCCCCTTTGACATCAAGGGCAAAGGGTTATGCTCCCCCTAAGAACATGTTCCCCCTGAATATGAACCAGAACTACAGCGAAAAAAAAACATAATCCACCATGAAAGAGATAGAGACATATTGCAGCTACTTCCAAGATCTCCTTCCGCACATCCTCCATAATGCCAACAATGCATTATATGCTCCCCCTGAACCTGTACCATCAATCAGAAGAGGTTCAGCAATAAGATGATGCATCAACAACCCCCAGCTTTTGCCTGAGGTATTCAAAAGTGTCCCTGGGCAATGGTTTGGTGAGAATATCAGCAACTTGTTCCTTAGAAGGAACATACTCCAACTTGACCTTCTGTTCAAGCACTTGTTCCCGGAGAAAATGATACTTGATTGGTATGTGCTTGGTTTTTGAATGCATAACAGGATTCTTTGAGATGCTGATTGCACATGTGTTATCACATAAGATGGGGATTGGTGGTGTATAAGTGATTTGAAAATCCTGCAAAGTCCGCATCATCCAAAGGAGTTGGGTGCAACAAGATGCAGCAGCAACATATTCCGCTTCAGCTGTAGACAAGGCAATCGAACTCTGTTTCTTGCTGAACCAAGATACCAGTCTGGAACCCATAAAGAATGCACCACCACTTGTGCTTTTCCTGTCATCCACGCTTCCGGCCCAATCTGCATCTGTATAAGCATGAAGTGTAAGATCTGTATCTCTAGGATACCATAAGCCATAATTTTGAGTCCCTTGAAGATATTTGAAAATTCTCTTCACTGCCTGAAGATGAGTCTCCTTTGGATTTGCCTGAAATCTTCCAACTATTCCAACTGCATGCATGATGTCCGGTCGGGTACTTGTCAAATAAAGTAAACTGCCAATCATAGATCTATAGGTTGGTTGATGTACTGCTGCAGATTCATCATTTGCACTGAGGCTACATCCTGTGACCATGGGTGTACATACTAGTTTTGCATCTTTCATACCATATTTCTTCAAAATCTGTTTGAGATACTTGGTTTGAGATAAAAATATTCCTCCTTCTTTTTGTTGGATTTGCAAACCAAGGAAATATGTCAGTTCTCCTAGCAAGGACATATCAAATTCTTTCTGCATGATCAAGGCAAAGCTTTGACTCATAGCTTCTTCATTGCTGCCAAAAATAATGTCATCTACATACACAACAAGTATTAGCAATTTGTCATTTTCAACTTTTATATAAAGATTGCTATCTGCTGATCCTTTTGAAAAGCCTTGTTGATGAAGATATTTGTCCAAACGGTAGTACCAAGCCCTTGGAGCTTGTTTGAGACCATAGAGAGCCTTTTTCAATCTGCATACAAGATTTGGATCATTTCCAAGAATGAACCCATCTGGCTGTTCAATGTATACTTCTTCTTCCAAGTCTTCGTTCAGAAAGGCTGATTTCACGTCCATTTGAAATACTTTGAAGTTTTGAAAACTTGAGAGAGCAAGGAACATTCGGATGGCCTCAAGTCTTGCAACAGGAGCAAAGGTTTCTTCAAAGTCTATTCCTTCTTGCTGCGCATACCCTTTACAAACAAGTCTGGCTTTGTTTCTAATTACTTCTCCATTTTCATTCAATTTATTTTTGAAGACCCATTTTGTTCCGATAACATTCTTATCCTTTGGTCTAGGAACCAGCTCCCAAGTGTTGTTCTTTTCGATCTGCTCAAGTTCTTCATCCATTGCTTTCACCCAACATTCATTTTTGCATGCCTCTTTCACATTTTGTGGTTCAGTAGAGGAGAGTAATGCCAAATAGCTTGAAGCTTCTGCAACTGTTCTTCTTGTTTGTACACCTGCTTCTTTCTGCCCCATAATCTGAGATTTTGGATGATTCTTCTGAACATATCTGGATGGAGTCTTTTCTTCTATTCTTGTTTGCTCCTCTGGTTCTTCTTGAGGTTCTTCTTCTTCATCATTCTGTCGTTGGGGGTAGCCTTCATCTTCTTCGATGTCTTCATGATGTACTTGCCTAGGAATGTATCCCTTCTCATCAACCACTACATCAATGCTGTCAACAATTCTGCCAAGTCTTTTATTGTAGCATTTGTATGCTTTGCTATGTGGAGAGTAACCAAGAAGAATGCCTTCATCTGCTCTAGGTTCAAGTTTGCCAAGCTGCTCATCAGTATTCTTGATATAGCATTTGCTCCCAAAGATTTTGAAGTGCTTTACCGAAGGAGTCCTACCACTCCAGAGCTCATGAGGAGTTTGAGTGCTGTTCACCCGGACATTTGTTTTGTTGAGAATAACAACCGCAGCATGTGCAGCTTCACCCCAAAAAGTTGCAGGAGTTCCTGACTCATCAAGCATAGCACGAGCCATTTGTTGGACTGTTCTGTTCATTCTTTCCACAACTCCATTTTGCTGAGGAGTTCTTGCTGTAGAGAATTCTCTTCTTATCCCATGTTCTTCACAGAAATCGAAAAATTCATTTGAAGTAAATTCCCCACCTCTGTCGGATCTGAGGCACTTAATTTTGTGACCTGATTCATTTTCAACCAAGGCTTTGAAGGATTTGAATTTTTCGAATGCTTCATCTTTGTGCTTCATAAGTCCTAACCAGACAAACCTGGAGAAATCGTCAATGAATAATATCAAGTATTCTTCTCCTCGAGGTGTTCTTTTCCTGAAAGGACCGCATGTATCTGTATGTACTAGCTCAAGAGGCATGCTAGCTGATCCTTCTTTCTCTGGAAAGTTAGTTCTGGTTTGTTTTCCAAACTGACATGATTTGCATATGGTGTTGTCAGGAATTTTGATATCTGGAAGATCGCGAACTGCCTGATATTTGCATGCTTTCCTTATTTGTGAAAAGCTTAGATGTCCCAACCTCCGATGCCATAACCAGTGCTCATCATCCTTGCTCAGATAGCATTGTTGTTGTCCTTCTTCAAATATGTACAGATTATTTGGAGTTCTTTTGCCTTTGATCACTGTTTTACCTGTATCAAGATCACGAACAAGACATCCATTTGATCTGAATATAACCTCGGTTCTTTGATCACACATCTGGCTGACACTTAGAAGATTATGCTTCAATCCATCAACATACAAAACATTTCCAGCCTTGACCTTTTCTTTTAACTGAGCAATACCTTTTCCTTTTATAGTTGCAGGAGTATCATTTCCAAAAGAGACTTTCTTTCCCTTTTCTAGAGCAGAATAAGACTCAAGTTTTTCTTTATCACCTGTCATATGCTTCAAACATCCACTGTCAATGTACCATAGATTTTCCTGTCCCTCTGCATAAAATGCTATCCCACATCTTTCTGTTTGAGGTTCCTTTATTCTCCATGTTTTGGTGCTTGAGGCTTGTTCCTTTTTCTGCTGAAACCTGCTCCTGCATTCAGAGTCTTCATGACCAAAGTTATTGCAAATAGAACATTCAACTTCATTTTCAAGAACCGAAAAGTTGTTATAGGTCCTTTTTGTAATCCCGGTCATACTTCTTTGTTTTTGAGCTTCCCTAGTCATGATCGTTTTATATGCAACACATTGAGCTGCTTTGTGACCAAAGTTATGGCAAGAAAAGCATTGTCCATTGAAGAAACTTCTGCGGTTATCGAATCTACCAGCCAATTGATTGTAATTTCTATTGTCATCTATTCTTGAACCAAATTGAGAAGATTTTACCTGTGGCTGGTTGTAGCTTTTGTTCACCCTTAAGATGGATTGCCCCTGATAGTTTCTGTTTGTAATTCGTCCCTGCTTTACCTGATGATCTTCATTGTGCTTTTGCTCATTTCTTCTTGCTGCATCAAGATAACTTTTTGAGGTGGATGCTTGAGAAGTTTCTCCATTATAGCCCAGACCTGTCTTGTTTAGTGGAGAACGCTGCACATTGATAATCTCATCCAAAGTTTCAGATCCTTTGACAAACTTAAGATTAATAGCTTTTGTTTTCTCAATCTCTTTTCTAAGACCAACAATTTCACCTTCTAATTTTTCAAGATGTTTTTCCTTTTCATCAATTTGAAATTGTAGAGTATCAATGATCATATTCTTTTCTTCTATACATCTCTTGAGTCTAGTAATTTCATCATAAAGGTTATCCACATCTATAGCATCCATATAATCATCATCTTCAAATGCCATTAACAACTTATATTCATTACCTCGTTCATCTTCATCACTGTTTGATAGACCATCACTATCTTCATGAGTGTAGTAGCTTTTCTTATTTGCATTCTGTTTCTTGTTCCATCTAGCAGGTTCCTTTCCTTTATCCTTATAAGGACATTTTGCAGCATAATGACCTACTCTTCCACAAGCAAAGCATTTAAAAGGTAACTTACCTCTGAACCTTCCAGAACCCCTTTGAAGATTTCTGACAAAATTTGATTCTTCTTCCTCTTCTTCTGGGACGTGGCTTGCTTCATAATAATCTCCTTTGCCTGATGCCTTGAAAGCAGCTTCTCTTCTGTCTGATGGACCTCCCTTTCTCATTTCATAAGCAGTTAGAATTCCATGTAGCTGAGACATAGTAAGAATTCGTAGATTTTCCTTTTCTTCTATTGCAGATACTTTAGATTCAAACTTGGGGGACAATGATCTTAGAACCTTTTCAACCACAATAGCCTCTTTTATTTCTTCACCCAAAATTTTCATACAATTAACAACCTCATCTACCCGAAGAAAATAGTTAGCCACACTTTCATCATTATACATCTTGAGAGTCTCATACTGAATTCTGAGAGTTTGAAGTTTAGCACGCTTTACCTGTTCATCTCCTTCATAGCTCGTGACAATTTTGTCCCATATCTCTTTTGCAGATTTATAGTGCATTACCTTCATGAATTCCGATTGGGATATACATCCTAATAGAGTACTGACTGCTTTCGCATTTGTTTCATACTTCTTTTTCTCGGCTGCATCTGTAGGAGTGGCTGAAGGAAAAGCGTAGCCTGTCTCTACGATGTCCCAAACTTCTGTACCAAGAGATTGAAGATAGGCAGTAACTCTTACCTTCCAATAATTGAAGTTTGTCCCATCAAAAACCGGTGGCCTGATTGATGCTTCTCTCTCATAGTTGCTCATGATGAACGATCTACCTTCAAGCGATCAAGCTTCTCTGAAGGACCTGCTCTGATACCAATTGTTGGAAATAATACTGAGAGGGGGGGTGAATCAGTATTATCTAATTCTTTTAATAAATCTTCCTTATTTGTTCTTTGAATTATTTTTGCATGTCAGTACCATAAAATAATGAGCATGAACAAAGAAAACAGATAGCCACACCAAAGAACACAAGATGTAAGGTGGAAACCCAATGTGGGTGAAAACCACCTGCTGCAATATGTCTCTATCTTCTTTCAAATTAGAAACTCCTTTTACAATGGTTTTGTACTGGTGCAGTCCTTTACCAGTATGCATGCTGCAACCTGCAAAGAGCTACAACTCTCTCTCTCGTTTTCCAGTCTCTCCTGGAAGGGAGCTGCAACCCCCTACTTCTTTTCTTACAAGGACCACTTTTCATAAATTTTCAAACTGGATCCATAAGCATCAAATGATCATCAAGTATAAGAAAAACACCCAGTCAACTGTAGTAACCAGATCAACAATAATAGAACCAGACCTAGAACACCTTATCAACAGAAAAATACAGCCAAACAAAATGTCTTAAGACAGATGCGCAGTTCTTCTTTCTCTGGTCTGCGTGTGTATGCACTTCACCTTCTGCTCCCCTGCGTATACCTGCAGAGACCCTTCTGCCGCACTGCATGTCCACGCGCTGTTTCTTCAACCGCGCTGCTTACTATTACTACTGGTACGCACCCAAAGACACTATTACGTCGCGTACTATTGGTGCAAGTATGCGCCCAGAGATACTATCGCGCCGCGTACAGTTACTGTGCGTACGCACCTGAACCTTCGTCGCTCTGCGTACCCACGCAGGTCTCCTGTTTCTGCTCTGCGTACCCACGCAGATCTTCTGTTTCTGCTCTGCGTACCCACGCAGATCTTCTGTTTCTGCTCTGCGTACCCACGCCGCTCTCCTGTTAAACACCTGCGTACTCCTGATTAGGGCCAAATAGGCAGTCCACCAGAGTGGCACTGATGCTCAGATGCCCAGATCTGATCGTGCGCTCGAGAGATCACCCTTCACAGATTCACTTTCAACTTCATAAAGATCAAGCTTTTAAGACCATAACCCAATATATTTCAGATCTTAAGATATTCAATTGCAAAAGATACTTAGCCAAGTGATCTCCTTTGCTTTATATAGGCAAGCTCCTCCTAAAATCATGGATCAATACCACGAGCCAAAACCATAGAAACACAAATACCGTCGGCTAGTTAAACATAAGAAACCCCATGTGTGCTTTTCTTTGCCTTGAAATGTGTGCACTGAGGTATGCACCTCCTGGACGGCTTATCTACGTATCAGGCCGCGGTCCCTCCACGGTGTACCTGCGGGTACGCACTGTCTGAACTGATCTCCTGCGTACTTCTTAATTTTCAACATATTGAGAGCCTTGCCACGGGAGTTGCCATGAAGTACAACATCTGTAACATATAGCCATACCAGAAACATAATGCCAACACTTTTCACCTGCTTCTAAGCTCTCTTCAAAATGTACTTCAGTAAAAATATGCTCCTGGTCCCCAAAAAATTCTGAACAAATAGATGAGCAGATCTCTTCTTGGAAAAACATTTCAGCACATGAAACATATGAAGAAGAATCTGAATGGAAATCCTGAATGTTTTGATCTTCTGCGGTGTAAATGTACTGTAGGTTATCTTCATATGATATGATAGCCAGGTTTTCATGTTCCTTATTACATTCATTAATCATAAGAAAAGCAACTTCGGATGATTCTTGAAACTCAAGCATGACATCATCTATCATAAATTCATCCAGAGAAACTTTTTCACCTACTTGAACAAAGATATCCTCTTGCTGTTCATGAATTGACTGGATTACCTTGGTAGGAAGGCTGTGTTCTGATGAGATGAGGGCAGTTAAGCCTGTAACTCTGTCTTCTTCATTTGAGGCAGCCTCAACAATGCAATTCTCTTCTATGAGATCCGGAACAACATGTTTTTCCTCATCACAATCCGTCTCTCGATCTGGTTTATCATCATCTTTTTCGGAGATTGGGACATCATTTTCCTGCATATCCTCATTTATTTCAACCAGATCTGAAATAGTACTTCTTTTTTCATCATTTTCAGTCATATGGAAATCTTTAACCTGCTGATTTTGATCTTGCTGCAAAGTTTCCTCTAAGAGTTCTGTAGGCTGCTAAAACAAATTTTCATACGATGCTTCCATGATTTCTTCGCCCGTAAAATTATCATCCTCATAGTATTTTTCAAGGTTCTCAATAAAACCATAAGCATGCTTGTAACAATCCTGAACTAAATTTAATGATGGATAAGATTCTTCATACTTCTCAAAGAATATTGAATGAAAATCCTTTAGACAATAAATGGAAGCAGGTGGCAAGCATTCATACCAAGACCGGGCTTCGTCTTCCACAGTAGCCATAAAAATTTTCATCAAATAGTCCTCAGGAAAATTGATCTTTAATCTATGCACATGAATGTGAAATTTCACCAGATGAAGAGCCGCGTCATTACCTTTCACATTTTTGAACACAGGCAAATTCTTTGACCAATCTACCTTGGGAATTTTATTTGGAAAACCTGGGATGTGATCTCAGCTCATGGGAGCGAATCTTCTTGCAATCCGATCCATCTTGAAAATATTTCCGCTACTGATCTCTCTACAGTGGAGTCACCATGAAGGATTAATTGCTGGATTCTTCAATGAATGGAGTCGCTAGGTGAATGATTTCAGCCGTCTTCTTATGTCTGATCATTGTTCACCATCAACAATCCCCTCTGAACTTGAGATATGTACTGGGGCAACACAATCTTCAAGCAAACCATTTTCGTTCCCCAGTGTGGTCGCCAATATGTTAGTGCTCGAATCTGCCTCAGGCTAAAAAAGGAAAAACTCAAGGCAACATCAAACCAAGCTCAGCCTCGTAGCTAGCCCTACGAGGACAGGAGAGGGCTCTCTCCGGGTCTATCTCGATAAAATGATCAATAGAGTTCGAGATGACTTAAATGATAACTGATTTTAGGCTAGTAAATGAATTTGAATGAGGGATATTTGATTTAATGACTAAGTTGCTGGGCTGTATGGGACGAGGACAGCATGAACAGAGATTTAACCAAAGGCACATGATATTTCATAAGGTGAGATAAGCATGAGATTTTTTGCAATCGAATTGAAATTAAATGGGGTGAAAATACTGTTTAAGAAAGCTGAAAAGGGCATTAATGTATGAATCCTTTCTAGCCAGAAGAAAACACCTAAAGACTGAACACTTCCTCGAGGCAGAGCAATGACTGAATTCTACCTTTCTCACTTGAAAGCATTCAGCTAGAAACAATCATGAATGGACTGCAAAACAACACATGATACATATGAAATAGAGAGAAAAACACATTGCCAAAACTCATACCGCAAGGATCTTATAAATCAGAGCTGCACCATTTAATTATTTCTCTGTCAAAACTGTACAGTGATTGTGCTGGGTTTATTCTTCCCACAATTTTTCTCAGAAATCAGAACCCTTTACAAATGATTTTTTATGCAATAAATAAGCTCTACTATGAGAAAACAAACCGATCCAAATGGGGAGCTGTTACAACTAAAATCCTGAGGATATGAAATGAATCGTCCATCTGTTCTATAGACAGAACATCGTTTCATTACTTCACTTGAAACTCTTTTGATGGCCAATAAAAAGAGTGACAATTGTAGCTACAGATCATAACTGAAGTGAAGAATAGGAAATCGAATCTTGTTTCTCTGCCTTGGTGGATGCCTCTGATTTAGATTTTTTCTTTTTGGTTTTTGACTTTTTGCCTTCCCTGTGCCTTTTTCACCACTTGGTTTTCGAATTTTTCAACTTTTGTGTCATTCAAGGCCTTCTTCTTTATGCACTGCTTACAACAATACTGATGTGTTCAATACTTTCTGTGCAAACACAAGTGCTTCAAGTAATGAGTTGCTTGCAAGCCTATTGGCACCATGAAGTCCTGTACAGGCAACTCCACCAGCTACATATAGACCCATTATAGGTGTCTCTCCATGAAGTTTAGCTTGAACCCCACCACACATATAATGTGCAGTTGGCACTACAGGTATAGGACTTTCTGTTATGTCAAGGTCATACTTCAAACACTCAACAACAATATTTGGGAAATGATACAATGTTTCCTCCTTGGCTCTGTGACTTATATCCAATAGAACATATCTCTCATTCCGTTTCTTTAATTGATCATCAATACTGCGTGCCACCACATCTCTAGGTGCAAGTTCTCCTCTGGAATCATACTGTGGCATGAACCTTTCCATAGCTTGATTGTAAAGAATACCACCAGCCCCACAAACAACTTCACTTATTAAAAATTCATTTTCTCGTGTATGAGGTTTAATTGGTAGACCTTCATCAGCTAATGCAGTTGGATGAAATTGTACAAACTCCATATTTGAAATAACTGCAGATGCTCTATGTGCCATCGCAATACCATCACTAGCTGCAACACGAGGATTTGTGTCAGTAGGATAAATATGTCCAGCCCCACCAGATGCAAGTAAAGTTACCCTTGAAATGAAGCGGACCACCTCATTAGTGTCGGTGTTCAATGTGTCCACACCATGACAGTAAATATTTGATCCATCTTCAAATGTAAGCAAGTCTATGGCAAAGTGATGCTCAAACATGGTGATGTTGGGGTTATTAACAACAGCCTTCAACAGAGCTCGCTCAATCTCTCTTCCTGTCATATCTGCTGCATGAACAATACGGTGATGAGAATGCCCCCCCTCTCTAGCAAGATGTAAGCTACCATCTTCACCATGATCAAAGGATGCACCCATGGTGATCAACTCTTTAACTCTATCTGGGCCTTCTGTGCATACCACCTTTACAGTCTCTTTATCACATAAGTATGCACCAGCAACAATAGTATCCCGAATGTGGTTCTCAACAGAATCTGAAGGAGCAAAAAACTGCACTAACACCACCTTGTGCATAATTTGTATTACTCTCATGTGGTTCAGCTTTTGTGATGACCGCCACAGACCCATGTTTTGCAACTTCAAGGGCATATCTAAGACCAGCCACTCCACTACCAATGATAGAAAAATCAAAATATTTAATTGAATTGGCACTCAATTTGGATACATGAACTGCTTTTGGAGATTTTCTCTCTTCATTGTCTATGGAGGCCATGCAAAGCTGAGGGCTCTGAAATTGCATATTTTCAAATATCCCCAATGTATATCTTTCAATCCTTTTCTTATAGGTGAAGTTCTTCAGCGATGTCTGGGACAGTAGTGAAAGTTGTTTTTGCATTTTATTCCTCCCTGAGTGCATTGCAATGGATAACTGGCCATTGTTTTCCAGTACATGCTTTGCATTCATCATAGATAATCTTGTGGAAGAGTTCCTTGTATTGAAGACTTGTGTCATTCAAGGTCGCCTCCTCTATTTTCCGCCGGAGTCCTGTGGATTTTCCTCGTTCGAATCCTCTGTTGTGGATATCTTTGTTTTATATTTAGGCATTTAATTTTTTTACTTTTCACCTTCCTTCGTCCTCAACATTGATCATCCGTTGCACATTCATTGCATCATATAGTTCCTTGGTATAATTAGTTGGTAGTCTCTTGTCCATCTGTCATTTGAATAAAAACCAATTTTCAATAAACACGCCTTTGAACGAAGACTTTGCCAGAAAATCCATCGGCGACATGAATTTGATGGCCATAAGAATGCCGACATTCCACCTGTACATCTACGGTTCTGTAATAATCCATGGTCCGGGATGCAATTTCTCCTTTAATACCACATGCATCCAAATCGCAACAAATTAATTACTCTATCTTAGCAGGATCAAGGCATATGATTATGCGCCATTTGTCACTTTGAGCAAAGCCACGTAGTTCCTTTATGCGCCCTTTGTCACTTTGAGCAGCCTTTGCATGCCCAGAATGGAGATAGCCACTTAGTTTCTGAGGAACAGGCATACATACATTTAAATTCAGCTCCAGCTGAAAAGACATAGGTGTTTTCCAACCATGCATTGGTTTGAGCTGTCTCAAACGAATCACAGAGTACATCTATGGCAATTTCCTTCACTCCAGAACGTTGTATTTTCTTTAATGCATTACGCCTCAATATCTTCTCTTTTGATTGCATAGTTGCCAAACCCATGCTTTCGATACCTTGAGACTAATGCATGAGAAAGAGCAACATCTCTCTCAACTGTTGGGTGTGGCCTCTGACAGTAATAACGAAGAAATTCACAAGAACCAAGCATCTTGCATGTTGTTCCATTTTCAGACTTTCTTTGGATTACTAGTTCAGCCCCTCCAAAGCCAAGTTCAATATTGACATTTAGATTTTCTTCTGTGGGGACTATTTTCATCCCACTTTCGTCCACGTAACTGCGGTTGTAGTCATAAAATTCATCTAAAGCACTATCTTCTTTTTCATCTCCATCTCCGTAGTGTAATTTGCAGTGGTTTTCAGAAATCATATGCTTCCTAATAGCTTCTAGACTTGGAAATGGTTTTCATTTCTCATTGCAATACCAATACATAAAATCGTTGGTCACCTTGAGGCCAAGATAGTTTAGTAATCCACGGAGATCTTTCAAATATTCAGCATCAGGAACAAAAATCCATGCATCTTGTGCATATGCTCTATACAACTCTCAATGGTCCCATCTGGCCTGAAATCACATATGAAGCAGCAACTGGCAATCAGGCCTTTGACACAATAGTTGGGAGTTACACCTATATATGATAACTTTTGCTAAGTTTTCGGGCACATATCATGACCTTCACTGAACCACTTCTTTATGTAGACTCGTTCATACGTTTGTCCAGAGGACATAATCACAGGGTCAGACATTAATTTCAAGGAAATTGGACATCTAAATTCTTCAGGAAGTCTTGGCAGAATGCCTATTGAATTTACAGAAGTTTTCTTGGTTTCTAAGTCCAATGAATGAGGTTTGGATTCATGCTAATCACTCTCTCTTCCATTCATGTTAGCTTCCTCTACAAAATTTCTCACTGATGGAGAACATGTATTTAAGCTCAGAGGATCAAGATTATCCCAATATGCATTTCTAAATAGCTTGCTATATTTTCTGAGCAGATGCAGGAGATAAAAAATGATAGACTCCTTCCTTTTGTCTTCCTCACAGCGGGATTTATCAAGCTGCTTCTTTAGACCTCTTTTTTCAATCGACACAACTCTTGAAGATACTATGCCCAACCTCATAGTTGCATGATGAAAAGTTTCTAGTTCTGATATGTCATTTAAACCACTGGGATCCTTGTTTTGCCTCAGCAATGTAATAACTCTATCACCAATTTCCTTTTCTGATGGCTCAAGTTCAAATGTTGTTTTCTTGAGCTCCTTGAAAATTTCAGCAATCTGCCAGGCTAAGGAATCTGGCACAAGAACTTCAAGACACTGTAAAATTTGAAACAAGTCATCCTTGACCCTTTCAAATTTTATCAATAGTGCATCCCCTGTAATTGCCAAGTACATTTTGCTGCAGTCTGCACAGTGTCGAAGAAGCGATTTGGCCTTTTCAAGTGCTAAATGAAAGGCACATAACGCCTGAATACCTGACTTACGCCTTGGACGTGCTGCTTCCATTGCAGGAAATATTTTCATCATTTTAATCACAAGCCTAGCAAGTTGTCTGCACATTTCTCCATGTAGCTTAGCATCATTAGCAGCTGACAAGGATTGCTCTACAGCAGTGTCCATAGTCCCCATCCAATTAAAAGGAAATGCTAAATTGGAGAAGAATTGAGCTGAAACAAATTGAGTTTTTGATGAATCGATGATGAATTTCGGCCTTGGGGCTCTGTGTGCCGCACCCTTCTGCCTGTGCGCCACACATGTGTTATTTAACATAGCGTGATAGCGCCCAGTGTGCCACGCACCCTCTGTGCGTCGCGCCCCTCTGCCTGTGCGCCGCGCTGAATGTCAACACACCATCGGCCCTCTAAAATCACAGCTCCGTTCCTCAAATTTCAACACGACTTTCTCCTTTGGATTTTTTGATATCCTTTGATGCAAATGGATTAATAACTTATATAGACATGGATTTCAACTTTTGTTTCTCATTTTGTAATTTTTTTGGCTTTGGTGCTTTTACATTTAACACAACTCGGACATTTGTTTCATCACTGATTTTCTGAGCTTGAATGATGAAATTGTTCTTGTTTTTTGCAGGGATGACTGATGTTGAATTCGGCAAAGGATCATGGTGAGGCTGCATGTGAACATCTTCAACTGAAAAACTTTGAATAATTTCATATTTGAAAGCGAATTTAAGGATTTCTTCTTCAAAACAGAGTTTTGAAGAAGAATCCCTCTTGAGCATTATTTGATGATGAAATTTTGTAATGGAAACTGATTTGGAACCTCTCATGTAGACTCAATCGACAAAACTCTAGACTCAAGAATTAAAATGACTCTTTTTTTTACCAAAATGGCATTTGATAACTGCAAATGACGAGAAATGAACCTTGGTGAATTTGACTCTGACAGAGGACTGACAAGACTGAGTCTAACAATTTCAAGCCATATTTAGGTCACCCAAGATATCAAAAGATGTTAATAGTTGTGTAGAAGTTAAACTATTGGCCGAATCTAAAGAAGGAATTAGAAATTTTTGTGGCTAGATGCTTGGACTGTCAATAAGTGAAAGTTGAGTGTAAGCACCCAACTAGTTTTTTATAGCCTATTCCAATTCCAAAGTGGAAATGGGAGCTCATTTCCATGGATTTCATCATAGGTTTGCCGAGGACATTGAAGAAACATGATTCCATTATGGTTGTGGTTGAAAGATTGATAAAGGTATCTCACTTCATTCCAGTGAAGACTACTTATTTAGCTAGTGAGGTAGCACAAGTCTTCATTAGAGATGTACTTTGATTGCATAGTGTTTTGAAGAAGATTGTGTAAGATAGAGATGCTCAGTTCACTTCCAGGTTCTAGAATGAGTTATTGCTGGGTGTATGATATATTCTTTCCATGACTAGCCCAAGGCCCGAGGCTGAGGGGTTAGAGGGGGGTGACTATCCCCCCTTCATTACGTTGGGCATAGAGGGGGGTGGGGGGGGTCATAGCGGGGGTGACATTTGCCCTTGTTGGGGGGTTTATAAGGGGGTGGTAGCCCCCTACACGGGGTTCGGTGTAGTGCCTTGGGAATTCTTTTTAAACCCTATATGAGGTGGTTGGACCTACCTATGGTTTTGTGCATGGATTTCGCACATGGTTTTGGGCATGATGGTTTTGTACCCATGAAATTTTGCAGATCTGGTCAAGGGAACTATGGTTGTGTTCTAATCTAGGGTTAATGGGTTGGGGTTTATGGATGCTTTGGCATGTATATATATGTATTGTAACATTGAAAGGAATATAATGAAAAATCAATCTAGTAGTCCCAATTTTTGGATCCAGGGGAAAATATATGTGTATATCTATTTTATGTTTTATTCTCTTTCCATTGTTTATTTTTTGTTTTTAAGGATTCGTTTGCAGATAATTTCTATACAGGGTTAAAACCTATAGTTATTTGCAGGTTTGGGTATAGATTTATCCTTTAGTACAACTTACCATCCACAGACATATAGACATACATAGAGGGTCAAAAATATTTTAAAGGATATTAATTTTTGAGGATGTATGTCATGCATTAGCAGAGGAGGTGGGAGGAGTATCTTCCATTGGTAGAGTTTCCTTACATCAATGCTTATCAAGAGTCATTAAGGATGAGTCCATTTGAGGCACTTTATGGGTGGAGTTGTAACACTCCCATCAGCTGGAGTGATCCAGTTAACATGGTACTTATTGGATAGGATATGTTGGAAGAAATAGAATAGGAAATGTATGTTATAAAGAAGAATCTAAAGGAAGCACATGATAGACAAAAGAGTTATGCAGATCAGCGCAAGGCATTTAGGGAGTTTCATGTCAGGGAGCATGTGTACTTATGCATCAAGCCTGAGAAGATCTCCTTGAGGATTGGATCATGTTCCAAGTTGGCACCTCGGTATTGCGAACCTTTCAAGATCCTTGAGAGGATTGGACCAGTGTCCTATAGACTTGCACTACCTCTGATAATGAAGTCTATGATGTTTTCCATGTTTCATTGCTTAAAATATATGTAAAGAATGTTGATCATGTGATTGATTGGTTTGTATTGCAAGTGGATCCATAAGAAGAATTCTAGCTAGAACCTCAGTGCATATTGAAGCAGAAAAAACTCATGCTTTAGAATAGAGCAATCAAGTAGGTTAAAGTGCACTGGAAGCACTTTGGGTCTGAATAAGCTACATGGGAGATGGATGATCAAATGCGGGCTATGTATCCTTCATTATTTTCCAGTTGAGGCAAATGAGGTTTTGGTATTTGTACATATTTATGTATGGTTTTTGTTGTAAATACCGCATTGATCTATGTTATAAATCTCCAATAAGCAATATGGTTGTCATGTTGTCATGTTTGTCATTATGGTTTTTCTTTTGACAAGGTTGTTAATTATAAATACTACATCGAGCTAAGTTATAAATATCCATGGGAAGTATGTTATGGTTTTCAACTGTCTTGTTGGTTGTAGGTATCATAGAACACCGAGGACGATGTGCCCCTAAGGGGAGGGGTCTCTTACAATATTGGGTTATAAGTTCATTTAATAAAGTTAATAAATGTAAAATAATACCAAGGTCATGGGACACGTATTCCAAGATGAATATTGGGAAAAGTGTCCTATAGGTCATCACTTATTGTCTATTATCTCTAAGGGAAAATTGGCAAATGCAATGACAAAGACTTGGAAAGGAAAAAAATGCATTATTGACATTTTATTTATAAAAATAAAGAAAATTAGGAGAAAAGTGACGTGAAAGGTAACATGTTGCATGTGAGGAGGAAATTGAAGGAAAATAGAGGGAAAATGAATAAATTAGAGGTATCAATAATAAAAAGACATCATAGCATCAATTTGGGGCCTTTTTTCGGTTTTGTTTTGGAATTAGCCTGAGAGAGGAGAAGAGCAACAAGAGGAGAAAGAAAGACAAGAAAGAAAAAGGAAGGACAAGGAAAGAAAAGGAAGCAAGGATAAGGCAAAGAAACGTTGGATCAAGTGAATGTAGCAAGAATACTCATAGGTAATAGGTTGCATGTATGATTTCTTAGATGGATTTATCATGAATGGTATATGCATGTGTGTATCTAGTTTATTTGCTATTATTGGCATGGAATTTTCCTGGTTAGACAATGGTTTCAACCTTCCCTTTCCATTTCTGGATAGTCATGGTGTGAGTGATTCATTCTTGATTGAGCTTTGTATTACTGGAAGGTTTTGGATCCGAGTGAGGTGGTCTCAGGAAAATACCAAGGGTTGGGGGTGGAGATGGTCTTTTCCGAGAAGTCCTCAATAAATGGGTGGAGACAGGAAAATTCCTCAAGGGATGGTGAAGGAATTATGAGGCATCCAAAATTGGTTTGGTTTTGTGATCTCGGGACTGGTTTTGGTGAGATCACGGTAGTGTGAGGGTGGAGGTGGTTTAACCTCTATATTCCCTTGGTTGTTTATGGGTTGGTTTATCCCATGGGATCTTGCACTTATGCTTGGAATATGGCACAGGGGTGATTAACTGAAAAAAATATTTGGTTCAACCCAATTTATGGTCAAGTGGTACATGGAAGTCCCTGACTTGGTTGGATTTTTCATATGGTCAATAAGAGCTAAGTTTCTCTTATAATTCATGATTAATTATACTTTTTATTATGTGGCTCTAATGGTTGTTCTATCCTTATTATTTATCTGGTTATATGCCCCTTATAAGCATGGTTTTATGACAGATTTAAGTTATGGATTTTAACATATTTTCACTTGTAAATGAAAGGTTATTGAATCCATGACCTAATAGATGTTATTGCAGATATCGTGAGAGGGAATTAGTCCTTCTTGGTAAGCCTAAGATAAGTTTCATATATCTATGTTTAGATATGCATTATTGACCTATATATTTCATATTCAACATGTGTTTGATAGAATGTATGTCATGGTTAGATTAGGTTAGCTCAAGTCCTTGTCTCAGTTTTGTGTTAAAATAGTTGTCTGTGTGTCATTCAAAATTATGAAAAGTCTCATTACATTTTGGGAAGTGGTCTGGCGACTAGCCTCGAAAATGTTGGCTTGGATCTCACAGCCGTTGGCACAAAACTGGGTAAAAAATATTGCAGTCTCTCCTTTGCAATCTCATGAATGTGACTGGATTGTGATAGTTGAATTTAGGCAGTGTTATGCTAGCATCTATGGCTCTAGATTAGTGAAACAATAAGTTAACTCAAGGTTTGGGCACCAGGAATGGAAGTCAATAAGGTCTTGTTTTATCAACACAATTTCCTTAAGGTTATCTAGGAGTTTGAGTCATGTCATAGTAGCCCTCCACTCATGTTTACCATGAGAAAGTTGGTGAAAGTGGGTAGATATGGGAGGTGGCATTACAATCAATTTCTTCACCCTTGTTATGAATTTCTTGAAGGAGTGATTGACTTAGATTTTATGATGGAAAAAATTTAGAGTTTGTTTCTACTCACTTTGGGATCTTTTGGATCTAAACCCCCTGATGATTCTCCCTCCCCAACTTTTGCAAACCATGAGACACTTGAATCTTCCGAGGAGAAACCTACTATTCCTTTTCTTCCTTTTCCTCCCCCTTTTCCAATACAAATTTTGATTCCTCCTGGTGATTATGTTGAATTTGGGAATTTTGAAAAATCGAATTGTTGATCTGTCCATTCAACCTCCACCAATTTCCCATGATCTAGATCTTATTGAGGAGAAACTGGAATGGTTCAATAATTGCATGGAGCCTAAAGTGAAAGTTGATCCCTTGGTTTTTTAATATCATATTAATGCACATAAGTCCAAACTTGAATCTGAAACAAATTAAAACTTGGTTGCCTCTATGGATACTCTAAAACCTCTACCATCTATGTCTAATAATACATTGTTTTATAATCCACTTGATCAACTTACTTCAACTTTTAATGATGTTCAACATGTTGTTTCAAGTGGTAATCAAGAACAAGGTAGTGGTATTTCACATGCATAGGAGAAAAGTGTTAGAGATATGTTCCATATTTCTTCCCTCTTTTAGAATGTTGATCCTATACTCTCAAACCATTATGAATCAAACAATCTTGATAACATGTCAAATGATTTTGAGCCATTCATTCAAGTTGAGACTTTGGAAAACCATTACCTTGAAATCTAGGTTCCCATTAATATATATGGTGATGAGTACCAAGTACATCGGATTATATATTTCCTTCTTCTGAAGACTAGGATTTGCAAGGTATCAATTTAGAATCTGTTTCTCATAGCTTAATATCTCAATTTGTGAATTGGTATGATCTTTCAATTCAGAATGATCCTGAATCTCCTCTAATTCATACATCTTTAGATGCCAAATATGAAGGGGTAATTTTTCAGGATTTTGAATCTTTGGAATATCTTGGTCAATCTAAGTCTCACATTGGTATGCTTGTCTTTGACCATTATACTGATGAAAATGATATTGATATGTTATCCTTACATGTGTAATGCGATTCAATTACAACTAGCATCTCTATTCCTAAATATTTCAATCATTCCTCATCTTTACCACACTATTCATTTTACCTAGATATGTTTGATAATTTTGTCACACCAACAACCACTCTAAATAGTTTAGATATTTATTAAGCTGACCGTGGTTGTAATCATGTACATGATATTGCGATACTACAATCAGAGGATGAAAAGTTTGAATATATGATTCATGATTTGTTCAATTGTAAATATTTCGTAAGTCAGGAGGAAGATTTTCCAACTTTTAATTATCAACGGAGTTTTCCAATTGATGCATAAAATGCTCTATCGATCAAGAGTCCAATATGGCTAATCTAAAATCTAATCAAACTGGTGGCATTGACAATGTTTTTATCAATACATCTGGATATAGTGGTGCATATCTACCTATTGATTTTTCTAAGATACCAAAATTTGATGATCCATCATCAAAGATTTCAAAGACATGTCAGGAAATCGAGGCACTTTAGCCCTTGTATATGGTGATGTCATGTTCTCATAATCCTGTTGAGATCTATAAACTAAGTCGGATCTATATTTTCATGCATAGTTCCTTCTTTAGCATTTATCCATTGGTTGTGAGTTCATTCTTAAAGGAGTTTAGGTATTTTGAAGTTGATCTTCTTGATGTTCAAGATACAATTTCTGATCAAATGAAGGATTGTTTTTTAGCTAGTCCCTTTTCATGTGGATCCCTTGTGTTAGACCAAAGGTTGGAGAGCACATATTTTATGGATCCCCACAGTTTTAAAGCCTGTCATTCTAATTATCAAGATAAAGGTTATTTTTGGTTGAAGGAATTCTCTCTATTAGACTCTTCTAAATTTGGTCTTATTTTTATCGTTTTTGTGCATGTCATGAAGTTAATCATCTTCCTCACATAATTCCTCTTTTGGAGTGCTAATCAATGCTTCAATCATTTAGTGGACTAAAACCCTTATGTTAATACAAATACTGGGCTTGATTTGGCACATTTTTCTAATCTTTTTTCAAATTAGTATTCTATTTGGTTTCCTCATTTCACAATGTCAAAAATTATTTTAAATGCCCTAAGCTTTCATGTTGTTGATTTTGCATGTAATTGGATACAAATGGAACCGATACAAACTCAAGAACATTATATGTTAATCGACCAATATGATCATTATATAGGAGATTATCCTTGTTATTTAAATGTTTTAACTAATAATTTATCTTCTCATGAGTCTCAGGGTTTTTAAATTAGTTGTTTTAAATATCGAGATCCAATTGCCAACTGGTTAGAGAAATCTTACCCAACAAGCTCTATTGCAAATAATAAGTTTTGATCTTTCCTAATGTTTGCAAAAACTGAAAGCATGGATGAATGGGTATTCATAAGCATCCTATAAGGTTTGTATGATCGAAATTTGAATAAACAAGGTAATGTTTAAGGGTCGCTCAAACTAGTCGATATGACACATCCTTTTGTTAATAAGAAATACCTTTAGTTTGTTGCACAACTTTTTCAAGTTATTATAATTTCTTTTGCACAATGCTTTATATTGCTTTTAATTGTTCACATCATTTTTATTACAGGATGGGAACAATGATGGCTATTGTTGGCTTTGTGGGCCCTGATCCAGGTTCAATGTTAGTCAACCAAACAAATCCTTTTGGCATCAACCTGCAGAGTGCGGACCGAAGTCTCACCCGATGCAGTATGGGGGGATGTTGGAACCAAGTTTCCACACCCTGAGATGGTCGTGATGTCGATTTATACCCTCCACTCCTACTTTCATGTAGGTCGCTAAGCCTTAGGGCTCTGTCAATCTACCCTTTGTTCTGCCCTTCATTACCTCCGCGAAGGTGTATGATTGACCTTTGCACAGCCCTAACCCATGGTTCAGGTACTTTCATGCAGCAATGACAATGTATTGTATAGGTTCCCAAGTTATCTCAAGCATTTTACTTATCTTACTAATCAATCACAATTGGTGTCGCATAAATTGATATCTTTACTTACATTCAATTAACAGATATAATCACCTATATTCGTGCATCAAATAAACATTGTAAATTAAACCCAAAACATAATATAATTAGATGAATTAACAGAGACTAAATACACAGTAATTACAAAATACTTCTCTTTATTAATATCTTCCAATTTAATACAGACTCTACCCGCCTTGTGCACACAGCTGAAGGGGTCCACGCACTCAGCTGTGGACTTCCATCCTAGGCTTCTGTGCACTCAGCTGCAGAGCCTCTACCTATGCTAAGACCAAAAAACACTTAGACTTCTCTACCAAAAATCCAATGCCTTCTTTCTTCTCCACTAAATTTCCTAGAGCTTACTTACTTAGCTCTTTTTTATACAATCCCATGGTTCGCGGACCATGGGTAGATCTTTAAGGCTGACTTGACACTTTACAAAATAAGGGCAGACAACCCTTTATGACTCTTGACACCTTCGCACTCCGTGACCACAAAATGCGGAGACTTTACAATTTTATTACAAAATTGTCCCAAAATATGGGCTTTTAGCCCCAAAACTGCTCTTGGGGGAACCCGTTCCCAATAGGCCCCCAACACAAACATGGTGACTCACCCTCGAGTCACTTTGCGGGCACAGAGATCTTGGCACGAAGACCTCCTAGCTCGACCTGTATGACGGCAAACTCGGTGGTGCACTGTGCAGCCACCTACTTAACTTCTACAACCAACTACTCTGTTGCTAGTTCTAAACTATCAGCCTGAAGCTTCTGCTGAGTTGCTTGCAGACTAGCAAGCTTTCCTTCAATGGATGCCATGACCGAATAAGCTTCGTCCAACCAGGGCTTCAATTGTGCCTTCAACACTGCCTCTTACCGTCAAATCATGAACAATGACTTTAACTGCCACTTTCTAGCTGGCCTGTGCGATTTCTCCTCGGGTAGCGCAACTCTCTCCATGGTGTCGCAAACCCTGTGACATCTCCTCATTCCACACTATCCTCCAATCATGCAGTTCCCCAACCCGGGCAATGTATTTTATAAAACCAGGCCTCCTTTCAACTACCTGGAGCACTAAGGCTATGATACCTTCATATAGTCACCTGGCTGGATCACCGATGTATGGCTTCAATCGGCTCCCATTCACCTTTCCTGGGAAGCAATCTTCATTTAATTTAACCAACTGAACTACTCCACCATTGGTAATCTCCTTAATGACGTATGACCTTGGCCAGTGCATTCTAAATTTCCCTGGAAATTTATTGAAGCTGTTGTCATATAACAAAACCAAATCATTTACCTTAAAGGTGCGTAGTTTAATGTGCCAATCATGCCATGCTTTTTTGCGCTGCTTCTGGACCTGTTGGTGAAATCTAGCCAGAAATCTTTCTTCCTCAAGCTCAGCAAGCTACGCAAGCCTCTCTTTCAGGGCTCTGCGATCCGGCATACCCGTGAGTGCCGCTATACACAGACTAGGCACATTGTATTCCATGGGCATCATTGCTTCAACACCATATACAAGCCTAAAGGGTATTTGTCCAGTCAATTGTTTGCATGTCGTTCGATAGGCCCATAGTACTATGGGTATGTGTAGGTCCCAATCACTTTGTTGAGCATTGCAAACCTTGGTCAATGCATTCTCCAGTACCTTATTGAATGCTTCCACCATCCCATTAGCCTATGGGTGATAAGGCATGTTTTTCTGGTGATATACCTGAAATTCCTCCGTCAGCGTGTTGATCATTTCATTCAGAAAGTGCGTACCATGATCACTCATCAAAACCTTTGGACACCCAATTTGCGTCAGTACATACTCAAAGAGAAACTTCGCAGTGGTCGCGCCTATGCAGTCCTTCATAGGTTTTGCTTCCACTCATCGAGTCAAATACTCAGTCGCGATGATAATGTACTGCACTCTTGTCTTCTTTCCTTGGGGCTGAATGGGTCCCACAAAACCTATCGCCCATTTCTTGAAAGGTTGTAAGGTCATCTATGGGTTCAAGGGAAGCTCATCTCTTTGCGATGGCCTTCCAGTCCTTTGACACACATCGCACGCCTTGCAGTAAGCTTTTGAATCCTAATGAAGGGTTGGCCACCACAATCCTACATGTACAATCTTCTGTGTAGTCACCCTTCCTGCGTAATGCCCTCCCACGGCACCCCCATGAGCAACTGTGAGGATACTGCTCCTTTCAAAATCTGATACATATCATCATAATACTTCATCAGACCCCATTTCGTATAGATGTACGACAATGACAGAAAAGTCTGCCATGTGCATCACTAACTCCTTTTTTTGTTGGATGATGTAGCCTTCTGGGGCAGTTCCTATCGTTAGGAAGTGTATGATGTCTTCAAAGTGACCATCTGTGACACAAACTACAAAGAGTTGTGCGTCAGGCAATTCCTCCTCCAAATTAGTGGGCTCTTTGCCCATTTTGATGTGCAATAGATCGTCTGGTCCTGCGTTCAATTGTCCAGGCTTCACAATAACTTCAAAATCACACTCCTAGAATAATAAAAACCACCTACAAATTCTGCCCCCCAACACAAGATTATTGACCAGGTATTTCAACGCAGAATGATCTGTATACGTCTTAAAATGTCCACCTAGAAAATAGTGTTTAAACTTCTGAAGCATTTATACCATGGCTAATCCTTCGCGCTCAGTGGTGGAATAGTTCTTCTCAGCCTTGGATAACCTCCCACTCGCGAATGCTATAGGATGGTCCAATTCTCCTCTGTCGGCCTATGTCAGTACTACTCCCAATGATATACATGACACATCTACATGTACATGAAACTCCTTATTCCAATCTGAGAAGACTAAAATCAACGTGGTGACCATTTTTCCCTTCATCACATCCAAGCTTTTATGAAAGTCATTGTTCCAACAGAATGTGACATCCTTTTTCAACAGCTTCTCCATAGGCGCGATGATCTGGGCATAGCCCTTGATAAACTTCCTGTAGTACCCAATATGTCCCAAGGTTGCACGCAGCTGTTTCACACTCCTTGGCACCTCCAAGTTAAGTATCACTGCGATCTTCAGTGATCTACCATCAGTCCCTGTCTACAAACCACATGACCCAGTAGAGTCCCAAAAGGAACACAAAATAGACATTTCTTCAGATTGAGCGCAATCTAGTACCTTCAACAAGTATCTAGCATTAAGCGCAAACTGGCCACATGGTGTTTTACCAACCCAAACACAGTCCAGTCATCAAAGTACACCTCCAAAAACTTATGAATGAAGTCTTTGAATGCAGCAATGACTACGCGCGAAAAAATTGCAAGCACATTCTTTAATATGAAAGGCATTACAGTGTATTGAAAACATCCCCATTCAGTCGCAAAGGTCGTCTTGCTTCTATCTTCAGGCGTGATTTTGATCTGATGGTACCTAGAAAACCCATCAGTGAAGGAGTATGCTTCCTAGCCACCTACATTATCCAATACCTCATCAGTGAATGGAGTCGGGAAAGGATCATGCACGCAAGCATCATTCAACTTCCTGAGATCTATGCATATCCTTATTTCATCCTTCTACTTCTTTTCCTGTACCACCATTAGGCTCACCCAATCAGATTCTTCTACGAGCTCAATGATGCCTATCACGAACATCTTATCTAACTCTAAGTAGACCTTCTCCTTATACTTCGGGTTGAGATGGTAAGGTCTTTGCTTAACCGGCTTTGCGTCGGGTTTTAACATGATCTTCATAATGCCTAGGTCCCCTATTATCCCCTTTAACTCTGAAAACTTGGTAGGGAACAAATCTTGGTATTCATGGAGCAATTCAATGACCTTATCTACTATCGTGCCATCTGATTAGTCTCCAATCTTCGTGAATTTGGGCTCTGCCTTTGTACCAATATTTACCTGTTTCGTTTTTAGTGGCGTGGTTATATCACGATTCTTAATCTGTGGTCCCTCGACCTCGCAGTGACCCTCGGTTTCAGGGATATTAATCTTTCATGGGTCCCGTCTTCTTCTTTAGCAATGATGTTATAGCATTTCAGGCATGGCTTAGCTCAATAGTCCAATCGAGTTGAATCAAATCCAAAGGATCTTGTGGTATCCTAAAGATTTTTTCTTTAACTTCTTGTAGCACTTCGTCAATATAGTCAAACCTGTTTTTGAAGTTGAATGTCATTATGAACCCTTCACACAGAATATCCCATTCGCCCATGCCATGGTGAAGCTCTATTTCCAAGTACCAGTTCATCGGGATGACATCCAAGGTGTGACAAAACAAGTGCACCCATTCAGGTCGGGGCTTCACTCCATAGGCCTTAGCCCATTTGGCCAAGTGTGCACGTGCATTGTGCTTCCTGTCATACTTGTCTATCACTTGTACCCTCGGCTTCCTAAAGCATGTTCTCATCATCCTCCTACACTCGCACCAATCGTCAAACCACCCTCGTGCGTACCCCACCATCTCACGGGCGTAGCACGCAGTGCCTAGTCCAAAGCTTGGAAGTGTTGCTTCTCTGGTACTTCCCTCTCAAATTCATCCAAAAACACATCCACATCATTGAAGCCATCATAAGTGGGAAAATTTCTTACCTCTAACGACACACAATGCAACGACTAGGTCATAATGTTATAGCTCAGTGTGGTTAATTCATTGTTGGCTTGTATGGTCTTGACCTAGGTTTAGAGGTGATTTAGCCAAACAAATCCCGGTACTATTGGCCCTTTCGGTAACAATTCGTGGGGCGCGAAATGGGGTCTCACACGAAGTAGTATGGGAGGGTGTTAGAACCAGGTTTCTGCACCCTGGGAATGTTTGATGAGTTCAGGTGGTCCGCGGTTTGACCTTGCACGTACCTCGCTACGCACACTTACTCGTACCCCGTAGCCTGAGATGCTGTCTTTTCACCACCCTACTTGGGGGCCGAACGCTACCCAATGTCATACTAGTATTCCGAAATTAGTTGATTAACTTAGCTTATTTGTAGGTGTAAAGCATTCTTAGAAATATAATTCATTCATACAAGTGCGCACAGTAAATAATAATATAATTTCAATTCATATCAACAGACAATAACCCAAGAATAGATATATGAAATTAAGATAAAACTTCTCTTTATTATTATCCTCCTTCAGTTACAGACTTGACTTTTCCCTGTGCACTCAACTGCAGGGGTCCGCGCACTCAGTTGCGAACTCTACTAGGCCTCTGCGCACTCAGCTGCAGAGCCTTTTCCTACTCTACGACACACTTAGACTCTTGCTTTATTCTTATAATTTTTTCTCTATCCTGTCCAATCCGATGTCTCTTTACAACTTAGAGCCTCACTCTATTTATATAGCTGACATTACATTTAAAACTAGGTCGGACAACCCTATGACTCTAACATACTTCCGTGCCCCCAATTCTTGGAGATTTACAATAATATTAGATCAAAACTTGGGCTTTGAGCCCCAAAACATGCCATGGGGGGATTCCATGCCCAACAGGCCCCCAACACAAACATCATGAGTTGCCCTCGAGTCACTCTATTAGCACGGCGATCTTGGCACAGAGTTCCTCCAATTTTGATTTTGGCACGGAGTCACAAGCCCAGCACCTTCTGGAACATCCTCCACCATTAGGGTCTATGCGGCCTCACCGGCAGTTACCTCTACAATTCCCAAACCATCCTTAGTGGCTATCATCATATCTAGGTTGCAGTCTATCACTCGTGAATTCAGGGGCTCAACTATTGCTTGGCTTTTACTACTCAATACTTTTCTCAAGTGCACAATTCTCAAATGACCAAATGTTGTTCGCTGGCAAGCCCTTTGTGTTTTATAGCATCTTAAGAATTTGAAATTGACCGTTCCCGCCAATTTCAGGCCATTAATGCAATCTTTGCGGTAGATTTTCCCAAATATTGCCCATAAATCGCGTCTTAAATGCCCGTCGCCCACTCCATTTGGCCTCAAATCGAACATCCCATCATGAATAGTGACACCAATGGTCACTTTCTGGCCAATCCACATGGCAGTGCAGCCCTTTGTGCATGGTCACGGACCCTGTGACACTCTGCTTCTGCACGCATTCTCAATACGGCACAGCTTCCGGGCAGAGTAGTTTATAGTCCCGTGCTTCCTTTCAACTACCTGGAGCACTAAGATTTTTCTTCTTGCGGCTAGTGAAGTGGTCGCACCACCCATGTGGGGCTCCCTCCCATCCTTCATCATGGTTCACGGATAATCCACACCTTCTATTGTTGTGATTGGCATTGTGTACTTTACTACCTGCAACATGCTACCCTAGTCACTACGTTTGGAGATATGAAATCCAAGCCAAGGGAATAGAGTAACCAATTCACGGCGATAGTTCTCCCATTTGTCAGTGTGATTGTACACACTTGGCATTACCATCCTCAGTTTTTTGACGAGAAATGCTTCCTTTATTTCATCTTCCAGCTTCTTGACCTCTACATCCATCAAAGTGCTTTCTCCCTTAGCCATACCCAGTCCTTTTCAAGTTCGTGAAGTCTAAGGTTTCCCTATCAAATTTCTTCCTCAATTCTTATGTGTTATGTTTCTTGTAGCTATGTGATCCCTTCGTTCCAGGCTTCACAAACTGTCATATCAATGGGTGATTTTATTCATGGACTAGGCTTCATATGCTCCATAGGGATTACAGCCCCAGCTTCATACTTTAGCTTCAGATGTGCTTGTGCGGTCAGGGTTTTGTACATGGTCCTATAAGCACAATGAACTACTGGTACGTACAGGTCCTAGTCAGTGTGTCTCACATGGTGGACCGTGTTCAGTACTTCACACACCTTGTCAAAGGATTCTCCGTGTATAACCTTCAACGCAATTGGTCTTCGCATACTTCATTGTTCATGCCCTCGTCTAGCCTACTCCTGCTGGTTGTTCCTATTTCCTATCGTGAGGATGGTGTCCATTCGTGCAGATTGCGCACCATACGCTTGTACCCATCTGGAGAGGTGGATGCACAAGATGTTTTGTTCATCATACCCGGCTTCCATAGACAACTGAGGCTTTCCAAACCATGTAAGCATCATTCTTTTACAGTCGCGCCAATTCTCAAAACTCCTTTGATGCGTATCCCACCATCTTGCGAGCGTAGCGCGTAGTTCCCATTTCATAGCGTTGAAACGCTGCTATTCTAGTACTTCTTTTTCAAACCTATTTAGGAAATCATCTATCGTGGTCAGTCCATCATACATAGGTAGATCCCTTGCCTTTGTTGCTACGTAGCACAGTGGTCCTATCATCATATTGCAATTGAGCATGGTTACCTCGTGTAACCGATTCTACCATCATTCTATTTCTTCATCTGAATCCGAAGTGCAGGAGATTTCATGCTCCCACGAAATCCTACCATCTGCTATTGGATTCACCCAATCCTTCTCTTGTGCAGTTATCTTGTAGATATAGTCTAGATCGTCATTTCTCTCATCATCGTACACTGGCTCTATGTAGTGCAATCCTTCTACAGGGTCTAAAGGTACCACTATGCGCAGTGACTTTTTCTCGAAGATCATCTTGCGCTTCTTTAGATTTATCACTTTGTTCATGTTAGTGGCCCAATCTATTCCCAGTAGAGAAGGACAAGGATTGTTGTCATCGACAATCTCTATCACTTCGAAATTTGCAAGTGCACTCGCACCTTTGATATCTACTGTTATTCCCTACAATCTTCCTATCAGTAGGATCTTCTGCTGGTTCGCCATTCGCAATTGAATAGGAGACCATTGCAACGCGGGCCTGCCCATGTGCTCCCATGTCTACTTTGGCAATACATTTGCATCCGATCCTGAATCTAGAATCACTTGATCCATTTCATATTCCCCGATTTGTGTAGTCAATCTCATCTCCCTTCATGTTCATGTTGTGTGCTTCTCGAGCTTCCGGACTACGTGCGGTTCTCCTGACCCAACGCACCTAGTGATGAGTTCCTGGAGTTCCTTCACAGCCTTGCTATCATGCAATAGATTCATGCGTGTCTCTAGAAAGGTAGTAAGCATTGAAGGATCCATCTTCGGTTCTAGTTGATCCTTACTACCTGAAGTGGAGGCCTCCGTGAAGCTCTTCTTAGCTTCCATGAATGTCTCCTTCACGTGCTCCAAATCGAACTCAGGTTCCTTTGTTGGAGCCTTGCAAACCCACGTGCTCTCTTCTGGCTACTTACCTTTGTCATCCCCTATTTTGATACTACTTCGGAGCATGATGTTTACATTTGGGTCCTCTTCCTGCAGCTCAAACCTCATCATTTGTAGGTTTTGAGTGAGGGGAGGCTAAAGTATTCCTTTATCGCGCAACCTCATTAGTGTAGGGTAGTCCTCCATCTCATGATCAAACTGGGTACAATATAAACATGATGCTTGTGTTGGATTTGTACAATCGTGGGCATAATGCCATTGCCCTCCGCAATTGTAGCAAATTAGCTGTTTGCGACCCCTTCCTGGTCCCATTCCACCTCGACCTTGTTCGCACGCCTGAAATCCAGCACGCGCCATCCCTATATTTTGATCGAGGGCTTGTGTTTCAGTCTGAACTCTGTAGGCATGAGTTCTATCCATCATCAGTTCAAAACTTCTACAGGTGCGTTCATCATGACCTACTAATCTACAAAAATTATAGAACAATTGTTGGGACGTTTGCGTATATTTCTGTAGTAGAGATGACAATTATTCGTAGCATGTTTTCCTCCTATTTGAGAAATTGTGCACCATAATGAAGGCACTTCACTCGGTACTGCTTGTGCCTCTGGTCTTAATGGCATCGACCATTCTCCCGTGAAGTAGTTCGCGAAGACTGGACAATGATTCTTGTCATGTCCCTGCCCCTTGCACTTTATGCACCATACCTCCTTGCACGCCTCTAGGCAAGTTGTCCTGTCCTGTTTCAAAATCTGCATTTCCATACATAGAATTTTCAGTTGCACGTGGATTTTTTGGACTCCCAAGCCAGGATCTTATATCAGGGTCTCATGTAGTCTCATTGCAATCTCCAAGGCTTTGGCCTGGGTGGATAACTTCTACTATGACAACGTGGTCCTTAGATGCCACATTGGCGACACTACAAACCATGCGTGGTGTTGTCCATCTGTCAAGTTCATGTTAGCTTCATGAGTCATACTCTTCAGTCTCTGATCTAGCTCCTAGGGGTTCTCACCTGGAAGCGTCACGATTTCCTTAAACCCTATAATTGACTGTGTCTCCGATTTTGGCCTGCTAAATTCCCTATTTAGTGCAGCCTCGATATTTTTGATCCCCACGTTTGGATGGTTATTAGAATGCTTAATGTACCATGTCAATGCACGATCCTACAATGCACTTACTAGCATTGCCTTCTTTATATTGTCATCCACGGCTCCTTGTGATTCCCTTACAACTTTTACTATGAACCAAAATTGGTCTGGATCTTTGTTCCCTACTTCTTTGAACACCGGCAATTTTATTGCGCTCGCCATATTGAACTGTGGTGGTGGCGGAGGTGGTGTGGGTGGATATGGGGGTGAAGATGGTGAAACTGGTGGTGGTGTAGGTGGGGGTGGTATGCACGGAATTCGCTGTCTTATCAGACTGATCACTTTTCTCGGTGAAAATTTTGCGAGTTCTTCCTCGCTTTCTCATAGAGGTGAAATCAAGGGACTAGTTTCTAATTCTTCATTACTTCCATTTCTGTAGATCCTCCCACTTCGCATAGATCCAAACATCAATTTATTCGCATAACTTGATTTTCACACAATAGCATTTTAATCTAAGTGCTCAAAGATTTAATGTACTTACCTCGCGGTCCTTTGAGGAAGCGTCGCTCCGCCTCACTGTAGCTGAGTGACGTGTCTACCATAAACTCAGTGATAAACCCTCCTATAATTCGGTCGAGCCAGTGGTCGACAACACATGCGATCTTATCCTTTGATACTCCTAGTCTGCACACCAACTCTAGAGTCCACACAATAGGTTTGCCGAGCCTACACCTATCCTGACTATCTGCTAGCTTCGTGATCCACTCATACAACTCAAAGGGGAAGGATGCAAAAAAACAAACTCATGGATTTCCTTATATAAGTAGCGCTCTAACCATTGTTCATTCGATACTCATGGATTCCTATTTTCCTCCTTCACAAACTCGTGAATATTTCTGTCCTGCCACTCTTCAATTTCTTTCTTTGTCGGATTCCAATGACACGACATCAGACATCCCTTATGCAGATCACGGTTCCAGCAACAGAACCATTTCTTGGCTTGTATGGGCCTGACCCAGGTTCGGAGATGATTTAGCAAAACAAATCCCGATACTATTGGCCCCTTCAACGATATTCCGCGAAGTGCGAAATGAGGTCTCACCCGAAGTAGTATGGGACAGTGCTAGAACCAGGTTTCCACACCCTGGGGATGTCTGATGAATTCAGGTGGTCTATTGTTTGAACTTGTGCGCACGTCACAACGTGAACTTACCCGTACCTCACAGCCTGAGATGTTTCCTTTGCGCCACCCTACTTGGGGGCCGAACGTTATTATTACCCAATATCGTATTAGTATTCTATTATTAGTTGATTAACTTAGCTTATTTTTAGGTGTAAAGCATTCTTAGCAATATAATTCATTCATACAAGTGCGCACAGTAAATAAATAGTATAATTGCAATTCATACAAATAGACAATAACCCAAGAACAGATACACATAATTAAGATAAAACTTCTCTTTATTACTATCTTCCTTCAGTTATAGACTCGACTTTGCCCTGTGCACTCAGTTGCAGGGGTCTGCGCACTCAGCTACGGACTCTATTGGGCCTCTGCACACTCAACTATAGAGTCTTTTCCTATTCTATGACACACTTAGAATCTTGCTCTTTTCTTCTACCTTTATCTCCCATCCGATCCAATGTCTCTTTACAATTTAGAGCCTCACTCTATTTATACAATCCCATGGTCCTCAGACCATGGGTAGGCCGACATTACATTCAAAACTAGGGAAGACAACCCTATGGCTCTAACATACTTTTGTGCCTGCAATTCATGGAGCTTTACAACAATATTAGATCAAAACTTAGGCTTTGAGCCCCAAAACATGTCTTGGGGGGATTCCATGCCCAACATTCATGTAGTCGATTCTGCCAGTGCTCTAATTCTTCGTCTGAGTCTGGGTTGCAGGAACTCTCATGATCCCATGTAATTTTTCCATCCACTGTCGGATTCACACAATCTTGTTCTCGTGCTTTTATTTTATATATGCAGTCCAAATCATCATCGGTTTCATAGTGACAGATTGGTTCAATATAGCGTGATTCTTTAGCAAGATCTAGGGGTGTTATTACGGAAAGCAATTTCTTTTCAAATATCATCTTTTGCTTCTTTAGGTTGATTACCCCATTCATGTCAGTAGCCCAATCAATGCTAAGGAGCACAGGGTAGGGGTTGTTGTCATCCACAATTTCTCTTAATTCAAAGTCAGCCAATGCACTCGTGCCTTCAATATCTATAGTTACTCCTTGTAGCCGTCTCATCAGGATGATCTTCTGCTGATTTTCCATCCTTAACTGAATCAGAGACCACTATAGCGTGGGTCTCCCCATCTGCTCCCAAGTCTGCTTTGGAAAAACACTCGTTTCTAACCCCAGATCTAGAATAACTTGATGCATTTCATATTCTCGTATCTACACGGTCAGTCTCATCTCACATCCTATCCTTACCTTATGCTTACCAATCTTCCGTACCACACGGGGTTCACCTAGAGTGTTTCCAGCGCATCTATTTATAAGTTTCTGTAACCCCTTCACAACCTTTCTATTGCGTAGCAGCTTAATGTAGGTCTCTAGAAAGGTCGTAACCATAAAAGGGTCCATTTCCTAAGCAGAATTATCCCAGCTCCCTAAGGTAGAGGCCTCAGTGAAGCTCTTCTTTGTTTCCATGAATGTTTCACGTGCGCGCTCCAAATCAAATTCAGCCTCTTTCACCATAGCTTTGTGAACCCATGTGTTGTCTTTGGGTTGTTTCCCCTTATCATCACTCATTGCAATTCCACTTCGGAGCACTATATTCACACTCAAATCCTCTTCTCGAGGCTCAGCCCTCATCATCTATAGGTTCTGAGTTGACTGTGATGGTTCACCCCTTTGTCGCATATCCTCACTATCAGTGTAAGACAGTCCTTCATCTCATGATCAAACTGAGTAAAATATTTGCATGACAGACGTGTTGGGTTAGTGCATTCACGGGCATAGTGTCTTGGTCCTCCACAATTATAACAAATCCGTTGTCCTCGACCTTTGCCAAGTCCTCGTCCACCTCGGCTTCATCCGCACCCCTGAAAGCTTGTTCATGCCATCCCAACACTCTAGTCAGGAGGCCACGTTTCTGCCTAAACTCTATAGGCAGGTGTTCTGTCCATCATCAATTCATAACTTTGGCAGTTGCACTCATCATGCTCTACTAACATGCAGAAGTTGCAGAACAGTTGTTGCGGTGTTTGCGCAAACTTCTGTAGCAAATGACAGTTATCCAGCATATGTTTCCCTGCTACCTAACATATAACGCACCACAACACAGGCCCCGCACTCGGTTCTGCTTGGGCTTTCGGCCTCAAAGGTATCGATCCTCCTCCTACAATATAGTTCGCAAAGACTAGACAGTGGTCTTTGTCATGACCTTGACCTTTACATTTCAGGCACCATATCTCTTCGCGCACCTCCGATTGAACTGTTCTGTCCTACTTCAAACTTTGCATTTCAAGGAAAATATTTTGCAACTACGAATGGATTTGTTGAACCCCCAGATTCAGATCTTGCATTAGTGGTTCATGAAGTCTTATTGCAATCTCCAAAGCCTCTTCTGTTGGGTGTAGAGCCTGATTATCTTCTATATTCAAAGGTATCGCCACATTGGACCCCAGTTCGAAATGGGGGCGGCAATGCCGCCCGTAAAATATTCACTGCAGGGGGGTCCAGGGGGGGCGGCTGCAACCTTTGGGAGCCCCCCCCTGGCGAGGGGTTTCGGGGGCAGCGCCCCCGAAGCTAAAAACAACTCTAAAATTGCCTTGTAAAAGTATAGTAATTTCTAGTCAATCTGGGCCGTTCATTAGGCAGATGATCTGATGGTAGAACTTATGTTTAGTTTTGGTTTTTTTTTTTCTTTTTTTGCCCTAGAAGGCAACCCCTCTCTTTGTAAGAGGGTATTGTATTTGAGGCTATGCGATAGATGTGTATTCTGTGAGCGGGAAATAGAGAGGTGAGACTGTGAGAGAAAACAAAGGATATTACAGCGGATCTGTTGTAGGTTGTGTCTCTTCATTTTGCTGGATAATAGAAAGGAAGGACTGGCTGTTTGGGGTGGACGTAGCCCAAACTGGGTGAAACACGTATATTTTTGTCTCTCTTTTTTTATGCGTTTTCTGTGTTTATATTTCTGCAATATTTTATGTGTTCAATTGCTCCATAATATATAATTTCTAACAACTGGTATCAGAGCCGAAGGTCTATTTGGTTGATAAACTCGCAGGAAAGAAGGGTTCCTGGTTCGAGTGGGAGCAATGGCGGAAGATGGTAAGTTTAGGGTCGAGAAATTTAACGGCCAAAACTTCTCACTGTGGAAGATGCAGATGGAAGATTATCTGTATCAGAAAGATCTATACCTACCATTGGGCGGAAAATCACAGATGCCGACGGGTATGACAGACGAAGAATGGAACCTTCTCGATAGGAAGGCACTCAGAACAATATGGTTGTGTCTTGCTGCATCAGTCGCCTTCAACATTTCGAAGGAAACCATGACAGAGGGTTTGATTCAGGCGTTGTCGAAACTATATGAAAAACCCTCAGCCTCAAATAAGGTATTTCTTATGAAACGGTTATTTAATGTGAAGATGTCGGAAGGTGGATCTGTTGCAGACCATTTAAATGATTTTAATACAGTTACAAGTCAGCTAAGTTCTGTAGGGGTGAACTTTGATGATGAAGTTAGAGCTCTGTTATTCTTGTGCTCATTACCAAAAAGTTGGAATGGTTTGGTAATGGCCATTAGTAACTCTATTTCTGGATCTAGTACTTTAAAGTTTGATGATGTTGTCAGTGCTATCCTTAGCGAGGAAATGCGATGGAAAAGCTCCGGTGAGACATCGGGAAATGCTTTGAGTGCAGAGTCTAGAGGAAGAAAAATGGAAAGAGGAAAGAGCTCAGGATATTGCAATAAATCAAGGAAAGGCAGATCCAAGTCCAGATCGGGGATAGTGTGCTGGAAATGCAGAAAGAAAGGACACCTAAAGAAAGACTGTAGATCTCGGAAGGGAAAAGAAGGATATGCATAGCAAGAAAACAATCATGAAGCAAATGTGACAGGTGAGGTGTTACAAGATGCTTTGATTCTTTCTTTCAAAAATATTACTAATTCCTGGGTGGTAGATTCAGGGGCTTCATTCCATGCCACACCTGATAAGAAATACTTTCATGACTATGTTCAAGGAGATTTTGGACAAGTTCGTCTGGGTGATGATAAACCCTGTAAAATCGTTGGAATGGGTAAGGTTCTTGTAAAACAACAGAATGGAAACCAATGGCTATTAAAGGAGGTAAGGCATGTTCCAGATCTAAAGAAAAATCTGATTTCAACAAGGCAGTTAGGCGGTGAAGGTTGTGTGAAAACTTTCACAGATAAAGCTTGGAAGGTCACCAAAGGAGCCCTGGTAATAGCAAAAGGCGAAAAGGTTGGTACATTGTATTTATGCAATGGTATTTCTAACTCTGTTAATGCTTTAACTTCCAAAGGAGCATATGCAGCATTATGGCATCATAGGTTTGGACACATGAGTGAAAAGGGGATGAAGATTCTTCACTCAAGGAATTTGTTGCTGGGTTTGAAGAATGTTGATTTGGACTTCTGTGAGAATTGCATTTATGGAAAACAAAAGAGAGTTAGATTTCTTAGAGTTGGGAAAGAAAAGAAGAATGAAAAGTTAGAGCTTGTGCATACAGATGTATGGGGACCTGCTCAGGTATCATCTCTCGGTGGCTCTCATTATTATGTTACTTTTATTGATGATGCAACTAGAAAAACTTGTATTTATTGTATTAAGAATAAATCTAATGTATTTGATACTTTCAAGAAATGGAAAGCTTTGGTTGAGATTGAGACAGGAAAGAAATTGAAGTGTCTTAGATCAGACAATGGAGGTGAATATTGCAGCAAAGAGTTTGATAGGTACTGTTCAGAGCATGGAATTCACAGAGAGAAGACAGTTCCAAGAACACCACAAGAAAATGGTGTGTCATAAAGGATGAATAAAACAATCATGGAGCGTGCAAGATGCATGAGATTGCATGCAGGATTGCCTTTACAGTTTTGGGCAGATGCTGTAGATACTGCTGTTTATCTAAGAAACAGAGGGCCTTCAAGTTCCTTGGATGGTGGTGTTCCAGAGGAAGCATGGACAGGTAAAAAGGTAAACTACTCTATTTTAAAGTCTTTTGGTTGTGAGACCTTTGTCCATATTGATAAAGAAAATAGAACAAAGCTTGAGGCAAAGTCAAAGAAATGTACCTTTATTGGATATGGTGTTAATGATTTTGGTTATCGCTTATATGATTACGAAAATCACAAAATCATTAGGAGCAGAGATGTAATATTCAATGGAAAGGTCTTGTATAAGAATCAGTTGTAGGAAAAGAAACAGGAAAAGGAAAACAAGGAATACGCAGTTCTTGATGAAATCACTGAAAAAGTAAAGGTGACTGAAAATAATAATAATCAACAACCACAACAACAGCAACCACCACAACAACAACAGGCACCCCAAACACCTGAAAGTGGTGTTAGAAGATCTACCAGGATAAGTAGACCCCCTGAACGATACTCTCCTTCATTATATTATTTATTGTTGACTGATTCCGGTGAACCTGAATGTTATGAAGAAGCAATGCAGGTTGAAAGCAGGAAGAAGTGGGAGGTAGCCATGGAAGAAGAGATGGACTCCTTAGTGCATAACCAGACATGGGATTTAGTCAGGTTGCCTGTAGGAAAAACTACATTGAAGAATAAATGGGTTTACAGGCTGAAGGAAGAAGATGGAGGAAAACAGAGGTATAAAGATAGACTTGTGGTGAAGCGGTTTGCACAGAAGAAAGGTATTGATTTTGATGAAATATTTTCTCCTGTTGTTAAAATGACTTCAATCAAAACTATTTTAAGTCTTGTAGCAGCTGAATATTTGCATCTTGAGCAGTTAGATGTAAAGACAACCTTTCTCCATGGGGATTTGGAGGAAGAGATATATATGCAGCAGCCACAAGGATATGAGGTGAAAGGGAAGGAGAAACTAGTGTGCAAGTTGAAGAAAAGATTGTATGGCTTAAAACAGGCTCCAAGGCAGTGGTATCTAAAATTTGACAAGTTTATGCCTGAACAAGGTTATACTAGATGTCACTCTGATCATTGTGTTTATTTGAAAAAGCAAAATGATGGCAGCTATATTATAGTGTTATTGTACGTAGATGACATGCTTGTTGCAGGATCTAACATGCAGGAAATAAATTTGCTCAAAAGAAAATTGGAAAATTCATTTGCAATGAAGGATTTGGGAGCTGCAAAACAAATCCTTGGTATGAGAATAACTAGAGACCGGAAAAATCGTAAATTAACATTGTCTCAGAATGAGTACATACAAAAGGTGTTGAAAAGATTTAACATGCACAATGCAAAACCAGTTAGTACACCTTTTGCTAGCCATTTCAAACTTAGCAAGGAAATGTGCCCAAAGACCCAAGAAGACATGGATTATATGTCTAAAGTTCCATATCCATCAGCAGTTGGAAGCTTAATGTATGCAATGGTCTGCACAAGGCCTGATATTGCACATGCAGTGGGAGTTGTAAGAAGGTACATGAACAATCTAGGAAAGGAACATTGGATGGCAGTGAAATGGATTCTCAGATATTTGAAAGGTACCACAAATCAAGCATTATGCTTTGGTGGTTCAAACATCTCCCTACAAGGATATGTTGATGCAGATATGGCAGGTGACAGAGATAACAGGAGGAGAACTACAGGATATGTATTTACTGTTGGAGGAACAGCTGTCAGTTGGGTTTCAAAAATCCAAAGTGTTGTTGCACTTTCAACAACAGAAGCAGAGTATGTTGTTGCTATAGAGGCTAGTAAAGAAATAATTTGGTTACAAAGGTTTATGGGTGAATTGGGTAAGGAGCATGATATGGGCACGTTATATAGTGATAGCCAAAGTGCCATTCATCTTGCAAAGAACTCAGCATTTCATTCCAGGACTAAACACATACAACTCAAGTACCATTTCATACGATCAGTGTTGGAAGATGGAGAGTTGAAGCTGGAAAAGATACACACTAGCCAGAATCCTGCAGATATGCTAAAAAAAGTTGTAACCAGGGAGAAACTGAGAATATGCTCAGTTTCAGTTGGTCTTCAAGGATGACGATGAAGATGAGAAACAGCCAGGTCCAAAGAGGAGTCATTGTCTAGCAAATGGAGAAGCGATGGAGTTGCTACAATCAGTCTCCAAGTGGGAGATTGTTGGGTGTGGGGCTTGATTATCTTCTATATTCAAAGGTATCGCCACATTGGACCACAATTCAAAATGGGGGCGGCAACGCCGCCCATAAAATATTAGCTACGGGGGGGGGGGTCCAGGGGGGGGGGGGCGGCTGCGCCCCCGAAGCTAAAAACAGCTGTAAAATTGCCTTGTAAAAGTACAGTAATTTCTAGTCAATCTAGGCCGTTCATTAGGCGGATGATTTGACGGTAGAACTTATGTATAGTTTAGGGTTTTTTTTCCCCTAGAAGGTAACCCCTCTCTTTGTATGAGGGTATTGTATTTGAGGCTGTGTGATAGATGTGTATTCTGTGAGCGGGAAATAGAGAGGTGAGACTGTGAGAGAAAACAAAGGATATTACAGTGGATCTGTTGTAGGTTGTGTCTCTTCATTTTGCTGGATAATAGAAAGGAAGGACTAGCTGTTCGCGGTGGACGTAGCCCAAACTGGGTGAACCACGTATATCTGTGTCTCTCTTGTTTTATGCATCTTCTGTGTTTATATTTCTACAATATTTTATGTGTTCCATTTCTCCATAATATATAATTTCTAACTTCTTCTTGAGTCGTAATATTCTATTGTGACAGTGTAACCCTTTGGTGAGGCATGAATGAAGCCATGAACCACTCGTAGTGCTATCCATCTATTAAGTTCATATTAGCTTCATAGATTTTACACTTCAATCTCTGATCCAATTCTCAACGTGTCTCACCTAGTTTCATCGCGATTTCCTTGAACCCCAAAATCGACTATGCCTCGGATTTAGGCCTACTAAACTCTTTATTCATCGTGGTCTGGATCTCTGCCAACCCAATGTTTGGGTTATCATTAGAGTACTTGATGTTCCAAATTAGTGTGCGATCCTATAAAGCACTAACCAATGTTGCTTTCTTCATGTGATCCTCTGTAATTCCCTGAGCTTCCCATACAACCTTTACAACGAACCAGAACTAGTTCGGGTCTTCATTTTCGAAGCCTTTAATCAAAGGAAACTTCACTGAATTCGCCATGTTGAACTACGGTGGAGGTGGTGGTGGTGTGGGCGAAACCACAGGTGGCAATGGTGGTGAAGGTGGAGGTGGTAGTCGTGGGAACCCTTGTTTTATCAATTGAACTGCACTCCGCAGAGAAGCCTGTGCTACTCCCTCTTCGTCACTTAAACGAGGTGAAATCAGTGGGCTATATTCATGACACTTTCTCTCTTCGTTCCTATAAGTATTTCCACTTCACGTGGCTATGAACATCAAGGTAGCTGCACAACCCATTTTTCACACAATAACATCTTAATCCAAGTGTTTAAAGACTTCAAGTACTTACCTTGCAAACCTTTGAAAAGTGTTGCTCTGCCTTGTTGTAACTGACTGAGGTATCTACCGTGAATTATGTGACAAACCCCCCTAAGATACGATCAAGCCAATGATCGATAGCGTGGGTGATCTTATCCTCAAAGGCTTTCAGTCTCTATACTAACTCCGAGGTCTAGACAATAGGACCGTCAACCCTCCACCTTCCTTGGCTATCCACTAGCTTCGCAATCCACTCGTATAACTCATATGGAAAGGAACAGAAAAAGATCTGATGGATTTTTGTATACAGGTACCTGTCTAGCCACTGTTCCTTTGTCAGTTGTGGATTTCTATTCTCCCATGGCGTGAATTCATGGATCTTCCTATCCAAACAGTATTTGACCTCTTTTTTAGTTGGATTCTAGTGATACGACATCACACATCTCTCATGCAGATTCTGGTCCCAACAACGGAACCATTTGTTGGCTTTGTGGGCCCTAACCCAAGTTCAACATTAGTTAGCCAAACAAATCCCTACACTATTGGCCCTTTCGGCATTAGCCCATGAAGCGTGGATCGAAGTCTAACCCAAAGCAGTATGGGGGGATGCTGGAACCAAGTTTCCACACTATGAGATGGTCGTGATTTTGGTTTATACCCTCTACCCCTACTTTCGTGCGAGTCGCTAAGCCTTAGGGCTCTATCAATCTATCCTTTATTCCACCCTTCAGTACCTCTACGAAGGTGTATGATTGACCTTCTTGCAGCCCTAACCCAGGGTTCAAGTACTTTCGTGCAGCTATGGCAATGTATTGTATAGGTTCCCAAGTTATCTCAAGTTTTTTACTTATCATACTAATCAATCACAGTTAGCATCGCATAAACTGATATCTTTACTTACATTCAATTAACAGATATAATCACATATATTCACGCATCAAATAAATATTGTAAATTAAACCCAAAACACAATATAATTAGATGCATTAACAGAGACTAAATACAAAGTAATTGCAGAATACTTCTATTTATTAATATCTTCTAGTTCAATATATACTCTACCCACCCCATGCACATAGTTGCAGGAGTTCGCGCACTCAGCTGTGGACTACCACCCTAGGCCTCAGCACACTCAACTGTAGAGCCTCTACCTATGCTAAGACTCGAAAACACTTAGTCTTCTCTACCAAAACTCTAATGCCTTCTTTCTTCTTCACTAACTTGCCTAGAGCGAGCTTACTTAGCTCTTTTTTATACAATCACATGGTCTGCGGACCATGGGTAGATATTCACAGTTGACTTGACACTTTATAAAATAAGGGCAGACAACCCTTTATGACTCTTGACACCTTTTCACTCCGTGACCACAATATGCGAAGACTTTAAAATTTTACTACAAAATTGTCCCAAAATATGGGTTTTTAGCCCCAAAACATCTCTTGGGGGAACCCATTCCCAACAGCTATATTGGAAATATTATTATACTTAGCTCTCACTTTCTAGCTGGTTAGGTTAGGAGTAGGTCTAGTTGCATGCTAGTTTCCCTTGCACATTCATCCTGCACTTTCTCTCCATCTAGTATCTCCATTTTTTCTGTTTTTTTGTTTTATGTTCTATATGTTTATTTCATTTTAGTTCCATATTTTCTTTGTTCTTTTGATCTTGTTTTCTGGTTTTTTTAGGTCTTTTCTTTTGTGTTTGTTTAATAATACTTTCCATGAAATAATCTCCTTTTCGCTCAAAAGGAAATGTGGAAAACTTGAAAAGGGCAGTTGCAATGATGAAAAATGCTAAGCTAATATGTTACCTCTTCTCTATTTTGGGTTTACATATATTTAAATTCAATGATTTTTGAATGGAAAATACAATTTGTTCTAGAAAGAAAGACTTTGGCCAAAATACGAAGCCCATATCTTTATTAGAATGTTCATTCTGTCTCAACCTTGTATGGAATGGTGTTTCGACCTGTCAACTCAATAGAGTACAGAAGGGAAATGAAAAAAAATTAAAACAAGCATATTAACTTCATTTATCTCTAAAATAACTTAAACAAGGAACAACCTATCCTTCTCTCAATAAGTTGGGATCCCACTTCCGCCCATGCTAGAAAAGTTCAATAAATTCTTTAAGCATATCTTTAAGAAAATAAAATAAAGGGTTAAGAATAGAAAGGCTTCCTGTGTAGAGAGATTAAGAAAACAACTTCGTCAATGTATTATCTAGGCTTCTTGGCAGCAAATCGTTTCTTTTATTTCCTTGAGGTGGCTCTGTCGTGGTACTAAACAGGCTCGAAAGCAACAACGCGACATTTGGGAATGTGCTTAAAAGGGTTGGTATACTTATTATCCTTCTCCCTTATTGAAAGTTGAGGTGTGACTAGTCTTATGATTGATGTGTTTCAAGCTGAACAAGGAAAATAAGAGACTACATATTTAACCAGGATAAATGGCAAAGACGTGGTAATCTACATGGAAAATCAGTACTTATTTAAGGACTGAGGCCTTATACTTAAAGGTGGAACTTGTATAGAGAAGTTGGAGTTCTACTAGTGTGTCACCAAGTCTTGATGTTGTGATCAACACCCTCCAAAATTTTGCCTACACTTGAATTTTGGAGCCTACTAAGGATCTTACAATCTGTTGTCTATGGTCACTTCATTGTTCTGGTTGATTATTCTTGTTTAATTCTTCTTCCTAGTTTATAACTATCTATTTCACATTCTCGCACATGTTCAGTTCATAATGAATTCATAAGAGCACTTAATTTATGCAATATTGAACAAGAATAGTGCAATCCATCAGGACAATTCTTGTGCAATGTTCAACCTATGTTGAGAGTTAGTGCACACCTTCCATTGACAGTCCCCCTCACTTTGGTTTCATTTGTACTTCTATTTTGGTGAGTTTTCCCAACTGTTTCTTTTAGTGCAGCTGTTCTCTCATAAGTGTTTATTTCATGGTCGTAATTGTCGTTTTTGCTTGATTTCACTTTAATAAGTGGCGTTTTCATGTTTTCTTAATGTTGCAAGTGTCTCTTTCTATTCTTTTCACACCTGTATGTGATGCACCTTTTCACATCACTAGATTTATTTATGGTGAACTCTTATGCATTACATGGTCTTATATGTCATTATAATATGCACTAGCCACATTCCTACAACTTAGCACACTTTCTAGTCACGGTTGAAAATTATGTCGCAAATTATGGTTTGAAAGCCCCAAAAAATACCACTTTGGAAACAAATTGTGCAGGTTTGAATTCAACACAAATACTATTGTATAATTTGTTAATCCTTTTTATAAATTTTGAAACAACTTCATTATGCTTTTTCTTCATTGAATTGAATTCAGTGAGGATGTAACCATGGTCCCTTTTCTTCCCCCACTTCTATATAAAAGAGTTTTCCATCTCCTCCAAGGTAGTGATTGAAGAATTTGGGAATGATTTGAACCATTTCCTTGCCTCCCCATCTAGGGTCTAGAAAAAGATTCTTAACACCACATCCATGTGTTCTACATTCATATTTTCTGCAAATGCACAGAAGGTTTCTATATGCCTTTGAGCTGAGATATCATCCTCTCTAGTAAATCTTAGCAAGATCTTAAGATAATCTTGTGGCATCTCATTTAAGGGTTGTGGTAGGTCTAGTGGAGCATATTTATTTAAAATAAATCCAGGGACAACCATGTTTTGCAAGGGAGGTGGTAGGAGGTTTATCACAAGGCCTTGTTGAGGAGCTATATGAGGTGTAGATAATTGGAGTTGAGTTGGACAACTATTGATGCTCTGTGTTGGACTATTTACGGTAATATATTTTACTTCTTTAGGTTCTGGGAAGGTATGAAATGTTAAGGGAGGTGTACTAACAGAAGCTTCTTTGATTTTGACTCTTGATGGAAATGGGATGAACATAGAACAACATTCCTCAGAATATTCCAAGACTTTGGAGGAAGATTTAGGGAAATTTATCACAATCTCCTGAGAGCTAGAGGTTGATACTTCTAGGAAAGAGATCACATGGCCTTGAGTGATAGGAGTCATTTCTTTCCATACTCTCCTAGATATTATCTTTTAGAGTTTGGACACATGAGGATTTGTCTATTGTGAAGTGTCAGAGCGAATGTGAGGCCTTTTGAAAGCCAATATGCTCAAAATGAGATTCAAACTAGTGGGGATGCTAAGGTGAGAGATATTCAACCCACACCCCTTTTTTCTCACCTAATTAAAGGGTGTACAAGTGTGTTGTACCCAGGGAAATTTTTATAATTCATCCCTGGCAATGACACCAGAAGGTGTTGTAGCTCCTAGAGACATTCCCTGGTTTGAATAGAGAATAGTTCCTAGGACATATCGATGAGTGCTTATAGAATATGCTTGAATTATTCACCTACACTCAATATTTAACTTTATTTTTAGATAGGATTAGTTCATAATCTTCGTTAATATGAGAAATACAAATCTAGCTGCAAAATAATACTCATAGAAGCATTAAGATGCAGTTCCAGTGGCCAGCATTACATGAGCATGTATTTTTATCAATCATTGTAATATATTGGAGGGAAGAATTATGAAGGAATGAAAACCAACACACATGGCTTATTTAAGAATCTTGTGCATCAGACTTCAACATGAAACAAATGAGAGAAGAATTCAAATGATGTGCTAGATTACATGGAGCACATATTAAAGACATTACTTTTTATTAGTCACAAGCATCTTATATCAACATTAGACGTAGATGAATCTATGAATTCATAAAAAACATATCCAAAAATTACTATTACATGTAATCTAAGAAGAAGAGTGACTGTATATGGAACAAATACAAAATAAAATACTTATTACAATCTCATTTGAGTCGGAATCACCAAAAGCTTTCATTAATCTTCAAGGAGGGCATACATTTCATTCACAATTTGCAGAGCTTCCTTCTTGAAACAAAATTTAGAACCCTTCATTTTGTATCATAAACTATTTTTATAGGGCCTTAGGAAGAGCACCCCTTAGAGAATATTCTTTCTTGATTTACAGTGAATCATCATAACAAGAATATCAGTGTTCTTTAGTGGCATAATTGTACTTGCTAGATCCTAACTAATTGGAATTCATTATCTAAAAAATAAAATATTTACATAAAACATAGAATAGAAAAGTGTCATGAATGACACAATCAACAATATCTTCAATGATGATGGGCTGGTCTAGGAGGAAGCGTTGCTAGATTGATGATCTGGAGTTGTGGAGGATTAACGAATTGATCGCAATGTTTCGATGGTGTTGGACTTGGTAGAGGGGCATGAGAGAACAGTTAATAGACAATTTTAACACTAGTAAGGCCTGCATAGTTCAACCTAGGTCGGAATAAGGTCTTCACCAACCCCAACAATTGAAAATATCTTCTCAAGTAGCTTACCACAATTTTACCCTTCAAGGTAGCAGTCTTCTCGGGGGATGAATTGACCTTGCTTTTGGCCTCTACCAACATTTGACTATAATGTTCCCATGGGGTCAAAATTCCCATGAAATGCCAACAGTTGGGTAGCCCATCTAGAACTCTCTCCTCAAAATTTGAGATTAAGGTAGCCTCATCCTTTAGCACTACTTCCAAGAATTCTTCAACTTTGACTCTATCCTCCCCCTTCTTTATTAATTTGGAAATATTTGTGATTGTAGACACCCTATCCAACACATATATAGTCCTCAACTCACTAAGTGGCTTCTCATTCACATACTCGATAAATTTCTTGGTAGTTTTGGGAATGGGTCCCTTGGGGCCAATTTTGGGGTTAAAATCCCATTTTTTGGGGCAGAAAGCCCAAATTTTGTAGGGAACAATGTAAAGTCTCTGCATTTTGTGGTGGTGGAGTGTGAAGATGTAAGAAGTAAAAAAGGGTTTTCCACCCTTAGTTTAGATAGTTGTGTCGACCTGATAAGATCTTCCCTTGGTCCGTGGACTATGGGATTGTATAAAGAGGGAGTCTTAGAAGAGTCTAAGGCAGAAAAGTCATAAGTTTTTAGTAGAGTTATGAGTAAGTTTTTGGGTCTACGAGAGCTAGGAGCGAAGAGTCTTAGCATAGGAAGAGGCTCTGCAGCTGAGTGTGTAGAGGCCTAGGGTAGAATTCCGCAACTGAATTCAAGGGCCCCTACAGCTGTGTGCACAGGGTAGTCAGAGTTTGTACTAGAAATCTGGATTATCAATAAAGAGAGTATTTTGGAATTATCTATATGTTGGCATTATGATACAAGTGTTGTCCTTGATGGCAACTCACTCAGAGACAGGTACAAGTGATGGCAACTTGATCAGAGGACAGATCTCAGTACAGCAGGACAAGAAAGAGATATACGCAGGTTCATTAAGGAAAACTAGCATGTACACACAGGCTGGCTTCAGTAAAAGCGCGTACATGTGAAAAGTACCTTTGGTCTGTGGCGGTTAGTCCTTGGAAGTTGTGCCTATGGTTTTGGACCATGGTGTCTCGAGGGGCGTGTCGATCGCTAGTTTTGAAGTTGATGGTATTGTGTTACTATGGTTTTGGTCCGTGGTATTGTGAAGTGCCTAAGGCTATATAAGGAGAAGATCATTAGGCAAAGGAGGGTAAGCAATATGTGTCTGATGAAGTGAGAAGATCTGGTATTGCTGGTTATCTGTTTGGGACGCTTGGCAAGGGTCGGATCTGACAGCGAAGGTATAAGTAATTATTTCTAGATCTGCACACGGGTTGCCTTTGGAGAAAGTGCGTATACACGCGGTTTTGGTATATCGAAGTAGCGTATGCATAATAAGATTTGATATTTCAGGTTGCTGTTGATTCTGGTGGTTGTTGCAGAGTTCTGGGCTCTGGTTTGTGTTCTGTGTTCTTGATGACAGGGTTTCAGTGATTCAGTATTGGGTGATCTAGAGAATTGTGATGCAAGTATAAGTTGATGATTGTATTGCAGCAGTGTGTGTTTTATACTCATGGATCCAGTCTGAAAATTGATGAAACGTGGTCCTTGTAGGAAAGAAGGTTGTAGCCTTCTGTAGGGTCGGCACCTACGTACTAGTAAATGGATCGGCTAGTACAAGAGCTGAGGGGGTTGTAGCTCCCTTCCAAAAGTAGTTGGAAAATGAGAGAGGGTTGGAGCCCTCTACAGGTTGTAGCTTGCGTACTGGTATAAGGCTGCACCAGTACAAAAGATTGTAAACTGAAGATTCTTATTAAAGAAAGAAAGAGACGACTTGCAGCAGGTGGTTTTCACCCACATTGGGTTTCCACCTTATATCATGGTGTTCATGTGTGTGGCTTTTATGTGATGCTCTGTTCTGTTATACTGCACCTGTTTACTGTCAATGTGGTTAATAATGTTCTGATGCATTTACTGAAGATAAGCTAACTGAATCATAAGATTTATGGATATACGCTAGTTTCTTTAGACACAGTAGCGTGTACACGCTGGTTCACTTAACTTAAGTAGTGTATATGTTTCTGAGCATGAAATTTGAAAAGTTTTATTGATCTGATAATACTGATTCACCCCCCCCCCTCTCAGTATTATTTCCAACAATTGGTATCAGAGCAGGTACTTCAGAGGAAGCTTGATCGCTTGAAGGAAAAGATCCATCAGAATGGCTAATCCAGAAAGAGAGGCACACATCAGGCCACCAGTCTTTGACGGGAACAATTTTACCCACTGGAAGATAAGAACCACTGCATATCTACAATCTCTTGGAGCAGAAGTTTGGGGAATCGTAGAAGGAGGATACAAATTCCCATCAGCAACTCCTACAGATCCAGCAAAGAAAAAGAAATATGAGCTCAATGCCAAAGCTATTACTGTCCTATTGAGTAGTTTGACACAATCAGAATTTATGAAGATCATGCATTTCAAATCAGCCAAGGAAATATGGGACAAAATCGTTACAGGCTACGAAGGAGATGATCACGTAAAAAGAGCAAAGCTTCAAACTCTCAGAATCCGGTATGAAACTCTTAAGATGCATAGTAATGAAAGCATAGCTAACTATTTCCTACGTATGGATGAGATTGTAAATTGTATGAGGGATCTGGGTGAAGAATTTGAGGAAGTTGTCTTAGTTGAAAAGGTTTTGAGATCTCTGTCTGCTAAATTTGATTCTAAAGTATCTTCCATAGAAGAAAAGGAGATTGTGCAGAAAATCACCATGTCACAGCTTCACGGGATCTTAACTGCTTTTGAAATGCGACAAGAGGTACCATCAGAAGCCGCATTCGAAGCGTCAGAGGAAGAAGATGAGGTAAATTTTGTTAATAATCTTGAACGGGGAACTGGACGGTTCAAAGGTAAGCTACCTTTCAAATGTTTTCTATGTGGTAGAGTTGGTCACTATGCTGCTAGATGCCCTCATAACAAAGGAAAGATATCTGAAGAAGATGGTAGAAGCTATTATACCCATATTAAAAGTTCATTCAATGATACTAAAGATATTAGAAGTCTCATGGCACATGAAAAGAAGAATGCTTCATCCAATAATAGTGAAGATATTAGAAGTCTCATGGCACATGAACAGAAGAATGCAGAAACTGAAGAAGTTACCAAATTAAACGAACAATTGGAAACAGAAACCAGTGTAAGGGAGCAATTGCAGGATAGTAAAGGATCAGAGCATAACTATTCAGAGACTTGAATCAAAGATCCTCTCTCTAAAAGAAGATCTTAAAAAATCAAGAGAACAGAACAGAGAAGCTCTTGAAGATCAAGAACATGAAGTGATCAAACTAAAGCAACAAGTTGAATAAGGAAGAAAAGCTGAAGAAGACCTAAGGAATCAATATCTGAAAAAGGAAGAACAACATCAAGTTGAGGTAAATATCTTGAAAGGTAAATTAGAAGAAAAGGATAAGCTTTTACGATTTCAAGATAGTACTAAAGTCTTGGACGATATTCTTAATAGTCAAAGGTCTCCTGCTATCAAAACTGGTCTTGGTTTTCATGAATATGTTGAAGGTGAATCTAGTTCACAAGGTGAGGCAAGAAACTCTAATGAGAAATCTAAAATGCTCAACAAGGAACAACCAAGGAAAGAAATTCCTCAAGGAAGATCCTTTACTCCTAACTATGGACATGATAGACGATTATTTCCTCCACTGAATAATGTTGAATGTTATGTATGTCATAATCTTGGACATGTTGCAGCCAGATGTAGAAGTAGAATGGTTCAAGAACATTACAAAAGATCATCGCATCCTAGGTATTTTAGAGGATATTGCTTTGCCTGCAATGCATATGGACATAAATCAATTGATTGCGATAGAAGGAACATGAAATATGTAAGATGTTATACATGCAACAACTATGGGCATAAAGCAAGGGAATGCAGGAGCAGATTTCAAAATTCAAAACAAGAGGACCATACACCATCACAGTTCCAGGAATTGAAGAAGACAGAGACAGAAAGGTGTGGCATAATTCAGACAGCTGACACAACAGACACAGGGGAATTTGAAAGTGATGAATTTCAGTATTCCATCTTGCATACGTTGATATAATGAAGACAAGTCGCGTATATACGCGAGTTACAGGCTGCAAAGTCGCGTATATGTAGAAAGGGCAGCAGAACAGACCCAGGAAATGGTTCAGTCATGGTTGGCTCAGGCTCAGGGGGAGCATAAAGGGCAGCAGAACAAACTCAAGAAATGATTCAGTCATGGTTGGCTCATGCTCAGGGGGAGCATATACTTCAAATTATTCATTGTTGGCATTATGGTTGGAAGTTGCTGATGAAACTAAATGATACATCTTGTTGGAATTGCAGGCTTATGCGTATGGTACAGATCATATAAATGTTAGTTATTGCTGGTCTTAGAACCTGCATCTGCTCAGGGGGAGCATGGATAGATTGGTACACTTCGGCATACACAAAGGGGGAGCACATTTGGAGATTTCAATAGGTACTCAGGGGGAGTATGGACAGCAGAAGGTATACCAAAGAAGAGAATATCTTGGTCCGCCCTTTTCCCTTGATGTCAAAGGGGGAGAGTGACTTGGTATGGTGGTTGCCATCAAGTCCAAAGGGGGAGATTGTTGGCATTATGATACAAGTGTTGTCCTTGATGGCAACTCACTCAGAGACAGGTACAAGTGATGGCAACTTGATTAGAGGACAGATCTCAGTACAGCAGGACAAGAAAGAGATATACGCAGGTTCATTAAGGAAAACCAGCGTGTACACGCAGGTTGGCTTTAGTAAAAGCGCGTACATGTGAAAAGTACCTTTGGTCCACGGCGATTAGTCCTTGGAAGTTGTGCTTATGGTTTTGGACCATGGTGTCTCTAGGGGCGTGTCGATCCCTAGTTTTGAAGTTGATGGTATTGTGTTACTATGGTTTTGGTCCGTGGTATTGTGAAGTGCCTAAGGCTATATAAGGAGAAGATCATTAGGCAAAGGAGGGTAAGCAATATGTGTCTGATGAAGTGAGAAGATCTGGTATTGCTGGTTATCTGTTCGGGACGCTTGGCAAGGGTCGGATCTGACAGCGAAGGTATAAGTAATTATTTCTAGATCTGCACGCGAGTTGCCTTTGGAGAAAGTGCATATACACGCGGTTTTGGTATATGGAAGTAGCGTATGCATAATAAGATTTGATATTTCAGGTTGTTGTTGATTTTGGTGGTTGTTGCAGAGTTTTGGGCTCTGGTTTGTGTTCTGTGTTCTTGATGACAGGGTTTCAGTGATTCAGTATTGGGTGATCTAGAGAATTGTGATGCAAGTATAAGTTGATGATTGTATTACAGCAGTGTGTGTTTTATACTCATGGATCCAGTCTGAAAATTGATGAAACGTGGTCCCTGTAGGAAAGAAGGTTGTAGCCTTCTGTAGGTTCAGCACCTACGTACTAGTAAATGGATCGGCTAGTACAAGAGCTAAGGGGGTTGTAGCTCCCTTCCAAAAGTAGTTGGAAAACGAGAGAGGGTTGTAGCCCTCTGTAGGTTGTAGCCTGCGTACTGGTATAAGGCTGCACCAGTACAAAAGATTGTAAACTGAAGATTCTTATTAAAGAAAGAAAGAGACGACTTGCAGCAGGTGGTTTTCACCCACATTGGGTTTCCACCTTATATCATGGTGTTCATGTGTGTGGCTTTTATGTGATGATCTGTTCTGTTATACTGCACCTGTTTACTGTCAATGTGGTTAATAATGTTCTGATGCATTTACTGAAGATAAGCTAACTGAATCATAAGATTTCTGGATATACGCTAGTTGCTTTAGACACAGTAGCGTGTACACGCTGGTTCACTTAACTGAAGTAGCGTATATGTTTCTGAGCATGAAATTTGAAAAGTTTTATTGATCTGATAATACTGATTCACCCCCCCCTCTCAGTATTATTTCCAACACTATATGTGTTATTTTACACCTATTATGAATGTTGCAATTATCCTATGCTGAATATTGGGGTTATGAATTAATGCTATATTGATGCGCGAACCTATGTATTTTACTTTGTGATATGAACGCAGGTAAGAATATTTTTTTACGTGGAGATAACCATAATGCATGTTAAAATTAACCAATACTTAAGAGGATATGAGTAAATATAGAAGGAAGAATAATTACAAAGGCATGTAAGTGCCTGATCTATCTATCTAGGGTCCGCGAAGGATGATTAGAGACTTTCGTAGAGGCTTCAAGGACGAATAAGAGAAGCACTTTGATAAGCCCTAACATGCATATCGATCTGCACGAAGGAAGGTTAGGGCATATAATCGACATTACAACCATCTCAGGGTGCGGAAACTTGGTTCCTGCATCCCCCCATACTGCTTCGGGTGAGACTTCAGTCCGCGCTCCGTAGATTGATGCTGAAAGGGCCAGTTGTGTAGGGATTTTCTTGGCTACTTAACGCTAAACCTCAGTCAGGGCCCATGAAGGAAAAAAATGTTTTTGTTTCCAGACTAGGATCTTCATAACAAGATGCGTGATGTCGCATCATTAGAATCCAACTAAGAAGGAGATTGAAGATTAGTTGGATAGAAAGATCCAAAAATTCATGGCGCAAGAAAACAAGAATTTGTGATTGAGGAAAGAACAGTTGTTGGACAGATATTTGTACACAAAGATACATGAAATCTTCTTCTATTCCTTCCTAGTTGAATTATATGAGTGGATCACGAAGTTGGCAAACGGCCAAGGGAGGTGGAGGCTTGAGGGTCCGATTCTCTGGACACTGGAGTTAGTGAGGAGATTGGAAGCCTATGAAAATAAGATCGCATGTGCTGTCGATCATTGGCTTGATCGTATCATCGAAGTATTTGTGACAGAGTTCGTGATCTATACTTCGATCATTTACAACGAAGCAGAGCAGTGCTTCTTCAAAGGGCAGCGAGGTAAATATTTAAGGTCTTTAAATACTTATATTAAGATGTTATTATGTGAAAAGCGGGTTATGCAGTTGCCTTGATGTTTGGGGCTACATGAAGAGGAAGAACTTTCAGAGATAGAGGAATAAAAGGCCCTAAATATAGCCCGTTGATTGAACCTCCTCTAAGTGACGATGAGGGAGCAACACAGGCTTCTCCATAGAGCACTATTCAGTTGATAAAACAAGGGTTCCCATGAATACCTCATCCACCCACACCACCTCCATCTTCACCCCCACCGCTTACACCCTCACCCACACCACCGCCACCTCCACCACCATTCAACATGGTGAACTCCGTAAAGCTACCTATGTTCAAGGGTGTGGGAAATGAAGATCTGGACCAGTTTTGGTTCGTCACGAAGGCTGTATGGGAAGCTCAGGGTATCACGGATGATCAAATGAAGAAAGTGACGTTGGTTAGTGCTTTGTAGGACCACGCACTAACTTGGTACAATAAGTACTACACTAATAATCCGACGTCCGCGTTGGTAGATATCCAGACTGCGCTGAATAAGGAATTTAGTAGACCTAAGTCTGAGGTGCAATTAATTGTGGGTTTCGAGAAGATCATGATGAAGCTTGGTGAGATGCCCTAGGATTTGGATCAAAGATTGAAGTGTATGATCCATGATGCTAACATGAATCTAACAGATGGATAGCACCACGAATGGTTTGTGGCCTCACTCCTGCCTCATCTAAGGGTTACGCTATCACAACAGAAGATTGGGACCTAGGCAAAAGCTCTAGAAATCAGGATCAGATTGCACAAGACATCGATGTAGGATGCTAATCTGGGGGTTCAGTAGATTTATGCGTAGTTGTAGAGCCTTTGCCTCAAAATGAAAATTCTGAAAAAAGATAGAATAGCTCGGTCGGAGGTGCAAAAAGAAGTGTGGTGCCTAAAGTGCAAAAGCGAAGGGCATGACAAAGATCACTGTCCAATTTTCAAAAGTCATGTTGTAGCAGGGGGGCGAATGCCTCTGGGGCTGCAAGCTACAGAAGGGCCAAGTATACGGCCTATGCTATGGTGTGCTATCTACCAGGTAGCTAGGAAACATGCGATAGACAATTGCCACTTGCTGCAGAAATTTGTACAGACATCGCAACAACTCTTCTGTAACTTTTGTCAATCTATGGGTCATGACAAATGCAATTGCTGGAGTTAAAAATTAATAATGGATAGGACACCTACACACAGGGTGCAGGCAAAAACATGGCCTCCAGACCAAGGCATTGGAGGAGCTCGAGGCGAGTATCAGGGGCATGACCAAGGCCGAGGTGGAGGAGGACCTAGTAGAGGTCAAGGGCAAGATATTTGTTACAATTGTGGAGGACCAAGACACTATGTGCAAGACTGCTCGAACCCAACATGGTTGTCATGCCATTATTGTACTCAGTTTGACCATGCAACGAAGGATTTCCCTATATTGTTAGCTAAGATACATGAGAAGGGGGCACAACCTCAACAACCAACTCAGAAACTACAGATGATGAGGGTTGAGCCTTACAAGGAAGACCCTAAGGTAAATATTGTGCTATGGAGTGGAGCGACGACTAGTGAGGATAAGGGGAAGCAGCCTGAAGAAGGTGAGTGGGTCCACAAAGCACCAGAAAAGGAGACCGGGTTTGATCTAGAATGCGCAAAAGAAACATTTATGGAAGAAAACAAAAGTTTCACTGAGGCCTCTACCTTAGGGAGTCAAGAGAAGTCAGCTGAAGAAATGGACTCGACCATGATTACGACATTCTTGGAGACCTGCATCAAATTGCTCCGTGATAGCAAGGCTATGAAGGGACTAAAAGAGCTAATCAATAGGTGCGCTGGAAGGGAAAATGCTACTGACAGACCGTGCATAGGTAGAAAGCTTGGTAAGCATAAGGCAAGAACTAGACATGATTTGAGACTCACCGCGCAGATAGGAGAATATGAAATGGACCAAGTTATCTTGGACCTAGGATCTGACGTGAACGTTTTTCCGAAACAAACATGGGAGAGAATGGGGAGACCTATGTTATAGTGGTATCTGGTTCAGTTAAGAATGGCGAATCAGCAGAAAAGCATCCCAATGGGGAGGTTGTAGGGTGTAATAGTTGATATTGAAGGTGTGAGCACACTAGCTGATTTTGAAGTGATAGAGATTGTAGATGACAGCAATCCACACCCTGCGTGCCTTGGGATCGACTGGGCCACTGACATGAATGGGGTAATCAATATGAAGAAATGAAAGATAATATTTGAGAAGAAATTGCTCTGCATAGTGGTGCCACTGGACCTTGCAAAAGGACCGTGCTATACAGAACCAGTTCGCGATTATGAAAGTGATGATGATTTGGACTAGATTTACAAAATAACGACGCGGGATCAGGATTGGGTGAATCTGACAGCAGGAAGACGTATTTCATGGGACCGCAAGATCTCCTACACATCAGATTCAGATGAAGAACTAGATCATTGGCAGAATCGACTACATGAAGTATCTACGCTGAGATGTAATATGATGACCAAGTCATTGTGTTATGTATCATCAGAGGTAAGAAATCTGCCTTACTATGATGGGTTAACTAACGTTGATCACTTTTTTGATGCATTTTTAAGGGAAGTACTAGAGAAGCATCACTTCCAAGAATTGGATTGGGCGCTATGCCTGCCAGATGGTGGGGTACGCACAAGGATAGCTTTGATGATTTGCATGAGTATAGAAGGATGATGAGGGTACACTTTGGACATCCGAAGGTACGATTAACAGAAAAATGTGATGGGAGAAATGATCCCCGTGACCACTTGGACAAATAGACTGAAGAATACAGAGTAAAGCCTTAGCTACAGTGGGTCCATCTATTTTGTCACACCTTGGATGTTATACCAATGAATTGGTACTTGGAGATGGAAATCCACCATGGCACCGAATAATGAGATATTTTGCGCCAAGGATTTTTGATGATGTTTAGTTTTGAGGATGGATTTGAATCTATTGATGAAGAGTTACAAGATGTTAAGACAACAATCTTCAGGATATCGTAGGATCCTCTAAATTTAATTCAACCTCATTGGACTACCCAGCTAAGCCACACGCTGGAGTGCTACAATGTAATAGTGGAAGAAGAAGACTAAAACCCAAGGAAGATTAATATTCCAGAGACTAAATTTCACCGCGAAGTTGAACGATTGCAACTAGAGAACCCCGACATAACTGAGCCGCTCAAAACTAGACAGGTGAACATTGGCACAGAGGCAGAGCCAAAGTTTGCCCAGATTGGGGACTATTGGGATGATGCGACAATAGATAAGTTCGCCGAACTACTCCAAAAATATCAGGATCTGTTTCCCACAATGTTTTCAGATCTGAAAGGGATGATAGGGACCTGAGTGTCATGAAGATCACCCTAAAACCGGATGCGAAACCTGTGAAGCAAAGACCTTACCGCCTCAATCTAAAGATCAAATAAAGGGTCCGCTTAGAGTTATACAAGATGCTTGCGAAAGGTATTATTGAATCGGTGGAAGAATTTGATTTGGTGAGCCGAATAGTGGTTTAGGAAAAGAAGCAGAAAAAATAAATAAGGATATGCATAGATCTCAGGAAGTTGAATGATGCCTACGTGCATGATCCCTTCCCAACTCCATTCACTGATGAGGTCTTGGATAATTTTGGCATCAAAGAAGCATATTTGTCACTGACAGGTTCTCTGGTTACCATCAGATCAAGATCGTGTCGGAGGATAGAATTACGACGACCTTCGCGACTGAATCTAGTGGTGCGTGCAGAAGACTTTTCCGTCATTAAAGGGAACTTGTACAAAATTGGATTAGATGAAATATTACCATGTTATGTGCCATAGTTTGAATGAAATAGCATCTTCACAAAGGCTCATGGCAGAGCTGTGGGAGGTCATTATGCAGGAAAAGCAACAATGCAGAATATTTACACGCTAGGTTGTGGTGGTTGACCTTGCATAAGGATTCAAAAGCCTGTTATAGGGCATGCAACACATGCCAAAGGATTAGCAGACCCTCGAATAGGGATGAGAGGTCGATGAATCTGCAGATATCACTACAGCCCTTCGAGAAGTGGACAATTAACTTTGTAGGACAAATTGAGCCTCCAGGGAAGAATATGGGTGCATGGTACATCATCACCACGACTGAGTACTTCACCAGATGGACAGAGGCACAACCTATGAAGGACTGTACAAGAATGAGAGAAACCAAATTCATCTTTGAGCATGTCCTAAAAAGGTTTGCTTGTCCAAAAATGTTAATGAGCAATCACGATATGCATTTTCTTAATGAGACAATTAGCGTAATGACAGAGGAATTTCAGGTTTACCATCAGAAGAGCACGCCATATCATCCGTAGGCTAATGGGATGATGGAAGCATTTAATAAAATATTGGAGAACACAGTAACAAAGTTTTGCAATTCTCAAAGAAACGACTGGGATGTTTGTGTGCCCGCGGTGCTATGGGCTTATAGAATGACTTGCAAGAAGTTGACTGGAAAAACGTCATTCAAACTGGTTTATGGCATGGAAGTTGTGATAACGATGGAGTACATTGTACCTATTCTGTGCATTATGGCATTCATAGGAATGGTGGATTGTGGAGCCCTAGAGGAGAGGCTCACGTAGCTAATAGAGCTTGAGGAAGATAGATTTTTACTTGGATTCCATAAACAAGTTCAAAAGGATCGTGAAAAGGCATGGCACGATCATCACATCAAACTGCACACCTTCAAGGTAAATGACTTAGTTATATTATATGACAACAAGTTTGATAAATTCCCAGGAAAATTTCAGATGCATTGGCTGGGCCCTATGTCATCAAAGAGATTATTAATGGTGGAGCAGTGCAACTGGTAAAGTTGAATGGAGAACCATTCCCAGGGTGAGTGAATTGAAGCTTATTGAAACTATATACCAGCGATCCGGCTAGATGACTACATGGTGGAAGCACAGCCTTAGCACTCCAGGTAGTTGAAAGGAGGCACGGGACTATAAAATACACTACCCAGGTTGTGGAGCTGTGCGATTGGGCAACTGCGCGAAACGAAGGAATTTCATAGTGTTAGCAGAAACCTGTAGGGAGCTGCGCTATCAAAGAAGGGACTGCGCAGGGAAGCTAGAAAGTGACCGTTACAGTCACTTTTCATGACGTGACAGTGGGAAAATGGCTCAATGGAGCAGGGGGGCAACATTTAAGTCAGAATTTAAGGGCAAGATCTGTGAAAATCTGCCGCCAATCCAGCATTTATGAACCAATTTTTGGGGCAACGATCAGATTTGAATTCGAAAATGCATATAAATTACAAGTGGCTGCCCAATTAAAAACACTTGGCATTTTGAGAATTGAGGTGTTGAGCTCTCAGGCACATATGAATCTTGAGTACTTTGAAGCTTTGATAGTGAGTTCAACATTTGAGAAGTTTCCAAAGGAAATGTAGGAGTTGTTGTCTAGTATCATGTTGGCACTCATAGAAACCGTGATCGCTGGAGAAGCAATGGCAGCTGAGGGAACTTCCCCAAAAGTAGCAATGGCCACTAAGGGATCTACCCCAGAGGTTTCGAGTATCAAAGTACCGGCAGAAGTGCCTAAATCACCAAGGTTGCCCGGGCCAAGGCCTATGCCAACCAAAGAGGGTCCAAAAGCAAAGAAAGAAAAGCATAAAGCGCCAAAGTCGGTGCTCGCATCACCTAGAAAGCACCCATAGAAGGAAAAGCCCACCATGTAGGAGAAGGGCAAGGTAGTTGACCAGAGCTTGAAGAGGATGTTGAAGAAATCCATATGCGTGAGGACGACATTGACATGGGGGCAGAGGACATTGATGTTGAGGGGTTTGACCCTATCTCTAAACTGTCCGCATACATTTCTCCATGAAGAGGCAAGACAAAGGTTCTGAAGGACATTGATGAAAGCAAGGTCACACTACATACACCCTTGCTGCCAGAAAAAATTGTCTTTGAGGAACCGCGCCTCGAGCGCGTCACCCATTTAAAATTGGAGGATTGGGATTTGGCTGATACAGAGTTCTTTCCCCACATAGCAACATATCAACTCATGCACCGCGTCTTCTATAAAGACTTTGGTGTGATCACGCTGAAGCCAAGAAAGTAGGCAAAAGGGGTGGATAAGGCTGGTCTATTGAACATGTTGTGGGTACTGCATTACAACCACATGCCCATAACCATAATAGTGATCAACCAACTACTGTTCTTGGTGCATGATGGGTGCCTATGGCTAGAGGAGTCGATACCAATCACTGACATGTTGACCATAGGATCACTTGGTTGTCGCACACAGGAGAAAATCCGGCCATGGCATTTGGTGGGAAGATAGGTGAGTGCGACCTCGCTGAAGCAATGAAGGATAACTTTAAGCTCTCTAAGAATATACGTTGCTACTCCATCACTAGCATAACCAACCCCACAGTCGAGGCAGCCGCTCAGATCTTGGCAGGAAAGAGTATGAGGAGGTGTCACGCAGATGAAGTGTCGACACCAATAGTCTCATTAGCAGCCTAGTACACAGAGGGCATACAGTTAAACTGGGCACGCTACCTCTGCAACGAGTTCCTGGCGAAATACAAAGAGGCGTAGGATCAAATAAAAATGCTTCACTATGCATGGTTGTTGTTATCCATAGTGCTAGCCACGTGGGAGTTACCAGAGGATAGTTAGTTTCCTCCGATTGCGCAGGACCTATCGAAAGCAGCGAAGTTCGCTTCACTCTAGGCTGCGAAGGACCCCCAAAGGGTCAAGGACAATAAGGTCTTTTGGATCTTGATGGAGATGAGTATCCACATGGCCATCAACTGCAAGCCATGGTTGTCGCTGAAATTTTTTTATCAGCTGACAGGGTATGTGGAGTTCAAGGCAGACTTCCACCATGTCTCCATGCACACACAGAAGGATCCTGAACAAAAGTGGCATGACCTTCCATACCTCTGTTGGCATTATGATATAGGTGTTGTCCTTGATGGAAACTCACTCAAATGAAAGATCATAGTGTAGCATGTCAACAACAAAGAATTACAGGTCAAACTACAAAGAATGAAGAAAGAGAGGTATACGCAAGTTCACCTTGACCAAGCTGCGTATACACACAAGTTCACTGAACACAAGTAGCGTATACATAAACACACACTTTCAGAGAAGGAAAAGTTCGTTTATGTTGTAAAACTAAGTTTTTGGTTCGAGGTATTTGGTCCAAGGCATTTTGATCCATGGTATTGGTCCAAGGTATTTGGTCCAAGGTACTGACCCTAGGTATTTGGTCTAAGGTATCGGTCCTAAGTGGTTTTGATCCATCGTATTGAGAAATGCTGAAAACTATATAAGGAGGAGAAGATCATTAGGCCAAAGTGTGCAAGTATCAAATATCCGATGAAGTGTGAGATCTAGTATGTCGGTTATTGGTTTATGGTGCTTTGCTTGATCTAAACCAAGGATGAACCTTAGCAGTTTTTGAGGGATAATATCTAATGATGGATCAGGATCTTAAGACTTGAAATGAATTATCATTATGTGGTTTGATCATGTATAGTCTAGATCTGAATACTGACGCATGTGTTATTCTGTAAATGTTATGATCTGGGTATAACTGAAGATTGGAATAGCTGCAAAATTATGAATTAATATTTACACATGTGTACGATGGATGGCTTTGATAAAAGTGCGTATACACGCTAGTTAGACACATGGAAGTAGCATATACCTTATTAAGTATGTTTTAGTTGTTTCTGTTTTCAATTGCATAGTTCTAGGTTTTGGTGACTGTATTCTGGTGACAGTGTTCTAAATGATCAAATTCAGGTTATGGTGATTGAGTTTCAGTGATTGGTTGATGTAGATGTACTCGATCATTGTATTGCAGTTATGATGCTTTTTACGGGTCTAGAATGAAAATTGAATGAAATGTGGCCTTCCGATTGTGGTGTTGTGTTCCAGGAGTATCCAGTCTGAAAATTCATGAAACGTGGTCACTGGTAGAAGAGTGGAGTTTTCTATAGGCTGGCACCTATGTACTAGTAAACATATTGGCTAGTACAAGATCTAGGGGGTTGTAGCTCCCTTCCAGTAGTAGTTGGATAATGAGAGAAGGTTGTAGCCTTCTGCGAGTGGGTGCCTGCGTACTGGTATGAGTCTGTACTAGTACAAGATTGTAAATAGATTTTCTTATTATTAAAAGAAGACAGAGATGATAGTAGCAGGTGGTTTTTACCCACATTGGGTTTCCACCTTATATCTTGGTGTTCATGTGTGCTTATTATGTGTGATGCTTATTATGCTTTTACTGCACTATCTAATAAATATTTGATATAAGGATTAAAGTTCAATACATGATAAACTGTCTAAATCAAAAGTTCTCCGCATATATGCTAGTTGTTTTAAGTACAGTCGTGTGTACACACTAGTTCACTTAGCTGAAGTAGCGTATATAAATCTGTTTGAGAAATTAAATTATTGATATGATAATATTGATTCACCCCCCTCTTAATATTATTTCCAACAATTTGTATCAAAGCAGGTCCTTCAGAAGAAGCTTGATCGCTTGAAGGGAAATCCATCATCATGAGTAATCAAGAAAGCGTGGGAACCATCAGACTGCCAATCCTTGATGGAAGCAACTTTGTTTATTGGAAAATAAGAACCATTGCCTATCTACAATCACTTGGAATGGATGTCTACGAAATTGTGGAAGGAGGATATACATTTCCAACAGCAATTCCTACAGATAAGATAGGTAAAAAGCAATATGAAACCAATGCTAGATCTGTCAGTACCTTATTGGGAAGTTTGTTACAATCAGAGTTTGTCAATGTCATGCAGTTGAAATCAGCCAAAGAAATATGGGACAAAATCATTCTGAGCTATGAAGGAGACTCTCAGGTAAAACATGCTAAACTTAAAACTCTCAGAATTCAATATGAAACTCTTAAGATGCACAGTGATGAAAGTATAGTTAGTTACTTCTTACGTATAGATGAGGTTGTTAATTGTACGAAGGATCTGGGTGAAGATATAAAGGAAGTTACCTTAGTTGAGAAAGTTTTGAGATCCTTATCTTCTAAATTTGAATCAAAAGTGTCTGCCATAGAAGAAAAATAGGATCTGCAGACTATCACTATGACACAGCTTCACGAAATCTTAACTACCTTTGAGATGAGAAAAGTAGGTCCATCATATATGAGAGAAGCCATATTTAAAGCTTCAGCAAAAGGAAAGGAAGAACGCAATGAATCAGGACCTATTTCAGAAGAAGAAGATGAGGTAAACTTTGTCAAGAAGCTTCTACAGGGTTCCGGAAGATTTAGAGGTAAGCTACCCTTCAAATGCTTTGCCTGTGGTAGGGTCCCATTATGCTGCCAAATGTCCTCATAAATATAAACATGAAAAGGGGAAGGAACATGCAAAATGGAATAGAAAGCAAGTTGTAAATAAAAGAAGTTACTATACTCATGAAGATAGCGATGGTTTATCAAATAGTGATGGAGATGAAAATAGTAATGACTATAGACTTCTAATGTCTTATGACAATGATAATTTTTGGGATGCTTCAGAAGAAGACGACCTTCATGAAGAAATTTCTAAACTCAAAATCTATTTAGAAGAAAAGAATATGATTATAGATACCTTGACATACCAACTTGCTGAAAAAGAAAAACACAATGAAAAACTAGAATGTGAAATTGTTGGTATAAGAAAGGATCTTGAGAAAATGAAATCTCTCAATCTTAGATTTTCTAAAGGATTAGAAACCTTAGATGAAATTATCAAAGTAAAACCTTCTCCTATGATAAATATAGGTCTTGGATATCTAAAGAAGCATCTCAATCACAAAAGCCGTCAACTTCCACTAAAATCTATCTTGATGCAGCAAAGACCAGTGAACAGTATGACAATCCTCAGCAAAGGCATAAAGCAGATCACCAGGTAAATTAGACTCAATTTGTTCCAGGGATGAATAGAAGCTACAACCAATCTCAAGTAAATCATACTCAGTTTGCTCCAAAGATGAATATCAATAAAAACTACAATCACCAGGTCAATAGATTTGATAGCCGCAGGAACCTTTTTAATGGGCAATGTTTTTCATGTCATAATTTTGGACACAAAGCTACTCAATGTGTTTCTTACAAAACCATCATGACTAGAGAAACACGAAATCAAAGGAATGTAACAGGGGTCAAGAAATGTTCCTATAATAACTTTTCTCTTCTTGAAAATGAAATAGAATGCTCAATCTGTAACAACTTTGGTCATGAAGAATATGAATGCGGGAGAAAATTTCGGCAATCATCTCAAAAGGAACAAACTCCATTAAATCCCAAGATATGGAGAAGGAAATAATCTCATACAGAAAGATGTGGTATAGCTTTGTATGAAGAAGGACAATAAAATTAGTGGATGCTCAAAACACATGACAAGTGACAAAGAAAAACTTCACTCATATAATGCCTTAGAAAAGGAAAAGAATGTCTCATTTGGAAATGACACTCCTGCTGTCATAAAAGGTAAAGGATCTATTTTCTTGAAAGAAAAGGTTAAAGCTAGAAATGTTATGTATGTAGATGGTTTAAAGCATAACCTGTTGAGTGTCAGTCAAATGTGTGATCAAGGAAATGAAGTGGTGTTTCGATCAAACAGATGTGTTGTTCGTGAACTTGATACAGGGGAGACTGTGATCAAAGGTACAAGAACTCCTAACAACTTATACATACTCAAGGAAGGAAAACACCATTGTTATCTAAGCAAAAATGATGAAAACTGGCTGTGGCATAGAAGATTGGGACATCTAAGCTTTTCTCAAATAAGAAAAGCATGCAGATTCAAGGCTATTCGTGATCTTCTAGATATCAGTATCCCTGAAAATAAAATATGCAAACTATGTCAATTCGGTAACCAAACGAGAGCTCACTTCATTGAAAAAGAAGGGTCAGCTAGTAAGCCTCTTGAACTTGTTCATACTGATTTATGTGGACCATCAAGGAAAAAGTCACCTCGTGGAGAAGAATACTTTATTTTGTTCATTGATGATTTTTCTAGAATGTGTTGGATAAGTCTACTAAAGCATAAAGATGAAGCATTTGAAAAGTTCCAAGCCTTCAAAGCTTTGGTTGAAAATGAATCAGATCGAAAAATCAAATGCCTCAGATCTGATCGAGGAGGGGAATTTAGCTCGGATGAACTCTTTGACTTTTGTGAACAACATGGAACAAAAAGGCAATTCTCCAGTACAAGGACTCCTCAACAAAATGGAGTGGTAGAAAGAATGAACATAAATGTTCAACAAATGGCTCGAGCTATGCTAGATGAATCTGGAACTCCTGCAAGCTTCTGGGTTGAAGCTGCATTCGCCGCTGTAACTATTCTCAACCAAGAAAATGTTCGGGTAAATAGCACTCAAACTCCACATGAACTTTAGTATGGTAAGAATCCTACTATAAAATAATTTAAAGTTTTTGGAAGAAAATGTTATATCAAAAGGATTGATGAAAGACTAGGTAAGTTTGAGCCCAGAGCAGATCAAGGTATTGTTCTTGGTTACTCTTCCCGAAGTAAAGGATATAAATGTTATAATAAAAGACTTGGGAAAATTGTTGAAAGTATTGATGTTTTAGTTGATGAAGCATGCAAAAATCCAAAACAAACAAAAACAGAAGATTATGACAATGAAGAAGATGGGGAGTATTTTCCCACATCAAATCATGATGATATTGAAGAAGAAACCAATGAAGCACTAGAAGAAGAGATAATGATAGAAGAAAAGACTTCGTCCAGGTATGTTCAGAAAAAATCATCCAGAAACTCAAATTTTAAGGGAAAAAGTGGCAAGTGTATAGACAAGAAGAACTATTACCAAAACCTCAAACTATCTAGCATTACTATCCTCCACCGAACCTCAAAATCTAAATGAAGCATGCAAATATGAATGTTGGGTCAAGGCCATGAATGAAGAACTTGAGCGAATTGAAAAGAATAATACTTGGGAATTAGTTCCTAGACCTCATGACAAAAATATTATAGGAACTAAATGGATATTAAAAAACAAGCTGAATGAAAATGGAGAAGTCATTAGAAACAAGGCCAGACTTGTTTGTAAAGGGCATGCTCAATAAGAAGGTATAGATTTTGAAGAAACTTTTGCCCCTGTTGCTAGACTTGAAGCCATAAGGATGTTTCTTGCTCTTTCTAGCTTTCAGAAATTCAAAGTATACCAAATGGATGTAAAATCCTCCTTCCTTAATGGAGATTTAGAAGAAGAAGTTTATATTGAACAACCAAAAGGATTCATTCTTGGAAATGATGGAAAACTTGTATGCAGACTCAAAAAGGCCCTCTATGGTTTGAAACAGGCTCCAAGGGCCTAGTACTACTGTCTTGACAAATATCTACACCAACAAGGATTTTCAAAAGGTTCAGCAAATAGCAATCTATATACAAAGATTGACACTGATAAATTGCTAATTATTTTTGTTTATGTAGATGATATCATTTTTGGTAGCAATGAAGAATCCATGAGTCAGAATTTTGCTTGAGTAATGCAGCAATAATTTGAAATTTCCTTGCTTGGTGAACTTATCTATTTTCTTGGTCTACAAGTTCAACAAAAGAAAGATGGTATTTTTCTTTCACAAACCAAATATCTCAAACAGATCTTGAAAAGGTACGGCATGGAAGATTCTAAACTTGTATGTACCCCAATGGTAACAAGATGCAGTCTCAGCTCAAATGATGAATCAACAACAATACATCAACCAACTTACACATCCATGATTGGAAGTTTACTTTATCTAACAGGTACCTCACCTGCCATCATGCACGCAATAGGAATAGTTGGAAGATTCCAAGAAAATCCAAAGGAATCACACCTTCAGGCAGTCAAAAGAATTTTCAAATATCGTCAAGGAGCACAGGACTTTTCTTTATGGTATCCTAGAGATACAGATCTCATTCTTCATGCATATACAGATGCAGATTGGGCAAGAAGTGTTGATGACAGAAAAAGCACTAGTGGTGGTGCATTCTATATGGGTTCCAGGTTAGTGTCTTGGTTCAGCAAGAAACAAAGTTCAATTTCGCTATCCACAGCTGAGGCAGAATATGTGGCTATTGCATCTTGCTGCACACAACTTCTTTGGACGATGCAAACCTTGCAAGACATTCAGATCACATGCACTCCACCCATCTCCATTCTATGTGATAATACAAGTGCCATCAGTATTTCAAAGAATCCAGCCATGCACTCCAAGACCAAGCACATACCCATCAAATACCATTTTCTACGTCAATAAGTGTTTGAATAAAAGGTCAAATTGGAGTATGTTCCCTCCAAAGAATGGGTTGCTAATATATTCACTAAACCACTGCCTAGAGAGACATTTGAATATCTCAGACAAAAGTTGGGAGTAGTTTCTGCATCATCCTATTGTTAAATCCAACTTTTTCAGAAAAAGGATATTATATGCATGTTTGATGAAGCATAGTTGTGTACACACGTGGGTTTCTATGGGTAAAGAAGCGCATATGTGTTTCAAAGAAGAAAATGGTGGAGAAGGATCTGATATGGGTGCTCTGACGGATATTGATGATTAATGTTTATATGCTTTGTTTATTAATTTTATCTGACTGAAAAAGATGCCTTGATCATTGACTTGTTAACAATGCATAGGTAGCACAGGTTCAGGTGGAGCATTAACCTTCACGTACATTCAGCATTGTTGGCATTATGGTTGCTGAGTCCATCTATGGCTTCAGATATTTATACCATTTTTTACTCAAGTCATGTAAAAGTCTAGGAAGTGATATGAGTCCTCTTGGACAAATGATGTAATTTGTATCCCCACTTTACATGGGATGGATGATGTAATATTTCTTGTTTCTGTCATGTATAAACAATTGGTATATCCCCACTCGGTTGGGAGATGGATGTATGTATGAGTAATTGGTGATAGGAAGGTCATCCTCACATAGTTGAGTTATAGAGTAATGTTATTCTTTTAGAAAATAATTTTTTTGTAAAATCTGCTTGTACTCAGGAAGAGCATGGACGGTTTCAGTGCATCTCAGCATGTACAAAAGGGAATCTCAATCAGAGATTTCAACATGTACTCAAGGGGAGAGTGACTTGGTGTTGTTGTTGCCATCAAGTCCAAAGGGGGAGATTGTTGGCATTATGATACGTGTGTTGTCCTTGATGGTAACTCACTCAAATGAAAGATCATAGTGCAACATGTCAACAGCAAAGAATTACAGATCAGACTACAAAGAATGAAGAAAGAGAGGTATACGCAGGTTCACCTTGACCAAGTTGTGTATACATGCAGGTTCACTGAACACAAGTAGTGTATACGTACACACGCACTTTCATAGAGAAAAAGCACGTATATGTTGGAAAACTAAGCTTTTGGTCCGAGGTATTTGGTCTAATGTATTTTGATCCATGGTATTGGTCCAAGGTATTGGTCCTAAGTGGTTTTGATCCATGGTATTGAAAAAGGCCTAAAACGATATAAGGAGGAGAAGATCATTAGGCCAAAGTGTGCAAGTATTGATATCTGATGAAGTGTGAGATCTAGTATGTAGGTTATTGGCTTATGGTGCTTTTCTTGATCTGAACCAAGGATGAACCTTAGCAGTTGATGGGGGATAAGATCTAATGGTGGATCGGGATATTAAGACTTGAAATGAATTATCATTATGTGGTTTGATCATGTGTAGTCTAGATTTGAATACTGATTCATGTGTTATTCTGTAAATGTTATGATCTGGGTATAACTGAAGTCTAGAATAGCTGCAAAATTATGAATTAATATTTACAGATGTGTACGCTGGTTGGCTTTGATAAAAGCGTGTATACACGCTAGTTCAACACATGGAAGTAGCATATACCTTCTGAAGTATGTTTCTGTTGTTTCTATTTGTTGTTGCAGATTTCTGGGTTTTGTTTTGGGTTCTAGTGACTATATTTTGGTAACAGTGTTCTGAATGATCAGATTTAGGTTATGGTGATTGAGTTTCAGTGATTGATTGATGCAGATGTACTTGATGATTTGCAGTTATGATGTTGTTGATGGGTCCAGTATGAAAATTCAATGAAACATGGGCTTCATATTGTGGTGTTGTGTTCCAGGAGTATCCAGTCTAAAAATTCATGAAACGTGGTCCCTGGTAGAAGAGTGGAGTTTTCTGTAGGCTGCCACCTATGTACTAGTAAACATATTGGCTAGTACAAGAGCTAGGGGGTTGTAGCTCCCTTCTAGTAGTAGCTGGAGAACAAGAGAAGGTTGTAGCCTTCTGCAGGTGGGTGCTTGCATACTGGTATGAATCTGCACCAGTACAAGATTGTAAATAGATTTTCTTATTATTAAAAGAAGACAGAGACTACAGCAATAGGTGGCTTTTACCCACATTGGGTTTCCACCTTATATCTTGATGTTCATGTGTGTTGCTTATGTGTGATGCTTATTCTACTTTTACTGCATTGTCTAATAAAACTCTAATATACTGGTTAAAGTTCAATACATGATAAACTGACTAAATAAAAAGTTCTCTACATATACACTGGTTGCTTTAAGTACAGTCGCGTGTACATGCTAGTTGACTTAGCTGAAGTAGCATATATAAATATGTTTGAGAAATTAAATTATTTATCTAATAATACTGATTCACTCCCCCCCCCTTAGTATTATTTCCAACAACCTGGCCACTGACGACGCGATCGCAGTGATCCTCGACCATTGGCCAGCAGATTGGTGCATGCTTCAGACTTGATAGCTGGGTCTAGAAAGTCTACAGTGACGCAAAAAAAGGAAGAGGGCAGGTTGAAGATGGAACAATTGGCCAAGAAAAGAAAGAAGGAGGCTGAGGATAAAACCAAGGTGGAGCACCCTGCCACGAAGCAAATGGGAGAATAGGATTAAGAGGAGGATCATGGCTTTGACAGGAGCCATAAGTCACCTTCCCCGAAGACAGAGGAGGAAGAATAGCAATTAGAGCAGGAAGGAGAAGACCCAGAGACTACTTCGTTCAGGATTAAGTGCACCAAGGAACAGGAGAAAGTAGGGCTATAGAAGAAGTTCAAGGCTAGCAAGACTTCCCTCAACCCAATCACCTTGACTAAAGGTGATTTGAATGACATTTGTGATGTGGTAAGGGATGCGACCGTGAAACTTCTGCAGCAGTTCAAGAAACAACAAAAATAGGCTTTGGGCACCATTCATATAGGTCTACATGAGCTGCAAATCTAGGAATCATAGGTATAAACCATTGTAGGATGGATTAGCGCGACATCAACTAGTTTGGCGTTTGGCACCTTAGAAGTAGCAGGGATGGTGTGCACACTAGATCCCCGGGCAATAGCACTGTCAGACAAAGCACTGACTATAGAAGAAGAAGCTAACAAGGCCACTATCAACACCCTCAAGGGGGTTGGACTCAATTTGGCCATGCTTCCAAGTGAAGCCCTTCACACTTTGCAGGATGGTGTGATCACAGAACTTCGAGCCTGTGAATAGCATGCGCTACACGTTATCAGTGAGCAGAGGTGAATAACGCTCAGATGGTTGCATAGAATAACTCCACTATTGATCTCTTTAAGGCCATCACAGACAAGAATGAGCGCACGGCCAAGGTAGTGGCTGAGGCATGCAAGTCTATCCCAGAACTGGAAATTCTTGAAGATGAGCCAGTGGATGTGAGAATTCGGAAGCTCACTGCTGGAGTACACGAAGTGAGAATAGATTTGGAAAAGCTTCAGTTTGAAATGAACCTTAAGATTGCAGAACTTGAGTTGAAGGCCCAGCCTTCAACTCTACTAGAAGTCAGAGAGCAGTGCGAGGTAGCTGTTAAGGACATCATTGCAGCAATAGATAGCGTAGTAAAGGATTGCACTGCACTCTTCGAGCAGTCGCTCGAGGTAGTCACCAACTTATGGGAGGATCCCAATTTATAGAGGCTGGAAACAGAGGTGCGAGAGCTCCAACAACGATATGATGAGATTAAAGTGATGGCACGCACCATCACCATTACCCAAAGGTTAGCGAAGCTACAGGAATAAAAGGTGCTGAAAGAGTAGATGGATGTAGCACATCACAATGAAGCATTATTGCAGGCTCGATTGAAGCCTAAGCTAGACAAAGCATATGTGTTCACACCCACCATTGAAGGAAAACTGGCTAGTCTGCAGGAAGCGCAGAAGAAGGTATAGGTATGGCACTGGGCCAGTGAAGGAGTAGTTGGTCGAGCAAATGAAGCAAGCACAACACAGTGCATCGCCGAAGTCGCAGTGGTACAAGTGGAGCTGGGAGGTCCTCGTGACAAGATCTTCACGCCAGCTGAGTGACTCAAGGGCGAGTCGCCAGATTTTTGTTGGGGGCCTATTGGGAATGGGTTCCCTGGGGTCAATTTTGGGGTTAAAAGCCCAAGTATTGGGGCTTATAGCCCAAATTTTGTAGGAAAGAATGCAAAGTCTCCACATTTTGTGACCGCGGAGTGCGAAGATGTAAGCAGTCAAAAAGGGTTTTCTGCCCTTAGTTTAGATAGTTGTGTTAGCTTGATGAGATTTGCCCTTGGTCCACGGACCATGGGATTGTATAAAAGGGGAGTCTTAGAAGAGTCTAAGGCAGCAAATTCATAATTTTTTGGTAGAGTTCTGAGTAAGTTTTTGGCTCTGCGAGAGCTAAGAGAAAAGAGACTGAGTGTAGGAAGAGGCTCTGCAGCTGAGTGCGTAGAGACCTAGGGTAGAATTCCACAATTGAGTGTGCAGGTCCCTGCAACTATGTGCGTAGGGTAGTCAGAGTCTATACTGGAAATCTGGATTATCAATAAAGAGAAGTATTCTAGAATTATCTGTGTATGCATTATTTTACTCTTGTTATGAATGTTGCGATTATGTTATGTTGAATACTGGGTTATGAATTAATTCTATATTGATGCGCGAATCTATGTATTTTACTTTTTCATATGAACGTAAGTAAGAATATCTATTTACGCGGATATAACCGTAATGCATGTTAAAGTTAACCAATACTTAAGTGGATCTGAGTAAATACAGAAGTAAGAATAATTTCAGAGGTGTGTAAGAGCCTGGTCTATCTATCTAGGGTGCGTGAAGGATGATTGGAGACTTTCACAAAGGATTCAAGGACGAATAAGAGAAGTACTTTCATAAGCCCTAAAGGGCTTACCGATCCGTGTGAAGGAAGGTTAGGTCATATAACTAACATTACAACCATCTCATGGTGTAGAAACATGGTTCCTACATCCCCCCATACTGCTTCAAGTGAGACTTCAGTCCGTGCTCCGTGGATTGATGCCAAAAGGGCTAGTAGTGTAGGGATTTTCTTGGCTACTTAATGTTGAACCTGGGTCAGGGCCCATCAAGCAAATAGGCTTTTTGGGCATTCTTTTCACCTTCTTCTTTTAAGAAGATATGATTAAGAACTCATAATATTTTATCACAATTCTTTCCTCATCAATGAGATTTATTTGTTCCCATTTGTTCTTCATCTCTTCTATTATCTCATCTCGGGTCAATTGTTTAGCTTATAAGAGGGACATATTTCCCTTCATTTTGTCTTTAAGCTCAAATATCTCCTTATTAGCTGCCCAAACAGTCTTGTTGATCAATTCTGAATTAGTCATAGTAGTCTTGAGTTGTTTTTTCATTTGTTCGAGGGCTCATTGGCCAGTGTCTAATTCCTTCTACACATTTTTGAGTTCCCCTTCCAAGAGCTTATTCCCGGTAAGGGTCTTTGTGAGTTATTATATGGGATTCTAAGGAATATCAAGAATGATAATTGCACAAATTTGAGTGCCTATCCTTTGTTAAAGTTCTACTATCCACTTCTTGAGAGCCACCACATCATTTTTCATGTTTATCAGTTATTTTTCCAGGATTTCTTTCTCTTCCTCCACCTGTGCAAGTTCCTTGGACTGCACATGTTTGATGGCTAACATCTTTAACTTATGTATTAACTCCTAGACTTCTACTTGTCAGCTTTGAAGAAGGGCCTAAAATGCAGCTTTATCCTCTGGATTCACTCCCAAATTCACAATCAAATCCTTGAAGCTCTCATTCTACATATGTAGAGCTCTTGAGTTACCTCCTTGTTGTTTTATTTTGGTTGAAACCTTCTCCAACAAATTTTTAGCTTTTCTTATAGTCATAACATTCTGATTCAGCTCAATGTACAAACTTTCTCCCACCTTCCTCTGGAAGGCAATCTTATCAGGTAGAGGGACACTTGTCAAGTCCAAAGAGACATCTAGAGATTTGAACTGGGAGCTTGATGTTAATGACTATTCTAATGGGTGATGTAGTGAAAATTTCATTCGATTTCTCTCCAGGTCCATAGCTGCCAAGCATCTGTTCTGGTATGGGACCGAATGTGATGTAATTTTCTACTAGATCTCTTCCCTAATCTTCTTGTTCCTTTCTTCAATTCATTTTCGAGCAGGCCAACTGAGCTTAGTCAAAGTCGCACTACCTAATGAAACCAGAATGGCTACCTATGAAGATGATGAGGTAGCAGTTTGCAGTGGGTTTTCTAAATTCACCTAGGATCCTGGTTGGTCTAGTTTTGTCTCAACCAACCTAGTCTTGATTTCTTTCTCCTGTCTCTTAGATCTTGCCCCTTTTACTGGTTTCTACATCTTCTATTTCCACATCCCTTGTTTCGTCAATGGTCCTTTTTTGTGCTTTCTCCTTTGGTGTTGGAGTCTCGATCTTCATCTCTCTATCAATGGGCCATGAATCAAGGTTATCCTTACATTCAATCTCATGCCTACATTCATGATCATAAGTTGAATCCTTTATGATTTCCCTTTTATTTTCAATGACACCATGAGAATCATAATGTGAAACATCTCCAATGTCAAAATTGATTTGTTTCAATAATTCCTCATATGCCTGAAAGTTCTATCTAGAGTTAACAATGAAGGGGCCTATAGGCTTTCCCAACTTGAACATGTACCCATTTTTAGCAGGGACAAAATGGACATGGTCCATATTGAGGCTTTCTCTAATGAATTCCAAGGTGAATATCTTCATTAGCATGAAAAAATACAAGTGGTAAGGAGGAATCTCACACCCATAAATCCTAATCTTTGTGTAATCCTAAAACAAATACTAGTCTCCCACCTCGGTGTCCTTGCTGAGTTGAAGGATATTTTTTTGTTGAGAGAGGATTCTTGGAGGGAAACATTGTGAACAATTTTATAAGAAATGGCCATGTAGGAAGATATGAATTGGGAATAACCATCATTATCTAGTATCCTCCTAATAACAACATTCAAGTAAAAAAACATACTTCCTCTACTTGTTTGGAGCCATTAGATTGAGACCCAAGAACTCAAATGCATTTACATGGGTGTACACAAACAAAAAAAAACAACAAAGAATAGTATATAAAGTAGGAGGTGGTAGGAAAATGGAGCAATTAGAATTTTATGGAATTGGCCAAGTAAGAAGGTATGTCAAACAGGTGGTTTGGCTACATCATCTCCCTCAGAAATCCTAGGAAGGCTTTATTGGCCATATTTCCATTATCATCCCCAAAATATCAGAAATTATAGATAGAATAGGCTCTAAAGACTTTGTAAATATAGTTATTGGGAAACTATCAGCAATGGGGACTGCAAACCAAGGGCCATCACCATTTGTAGAAAGGATTTTTACGCAACAGCTGAAAGGGTAATGTGACTGTAGACCAGAGTGGTTTCTGTGAATTGTTGGGGTTGAAGGGAACTTGTGTAAATCAGAGCCTTTTGGATCAATTCTGGGGTCACCTCTAGGATTTTTTCTCCAGTGGAAGAGAAAAAACAATTATTTTCTTCAATGTATGCAATAGTTAACCAAGAAATAAACTCATGGAAATAAAACACAGAGGGCACAATTTGATATTATAGACCTGAGTTAACTACTCGGAGTGAGTCTTCTCCTCTAACATGGTGGCCATACAGGTTGAAACGAAGGTCTGATAGATGGTATGCATAAGGAGGGTCCATAATCTGTGCCTCCATGTCCATTAACGGTTCGACATTGGAGGAGGGTTTGAATTCCCAGAATTTGGGGATCTTGGGGGCTACTTTCTTCATTTTTAATAAATATAGAAACAAGTCGCAGGTGGGGAGACCGACATGTTACCTAATTGACTGGGTGATAACTGAAAACAATGTTGGATGGGAGTTCTGGATCAACTTAGTGAACGAACGGTGTTGCAGAATAGTCGAACATCAAGAGGAGTTGCACAAGAAAATGAACACATTAAAAAAAATGTGAAGTGGGAAGGGTTTTCTTATAGGAAAATGGGGGGGCAACGATCATTTGACATCATAGGGGAAAACATCGAAGAACACTATCGGGTGATGGAAGGTGACATGGATGAAAGCAGGGGGTAATAAATTACCATTTTAACTTTACCTTCATTGCTCACTTGAAAAACAATGTTGGCGGGATCGTGACATGGAAACTAGTCCCCACCTTCCTTCGATGGGTAAAAGAGTGGGGAGAGGGATCCTACCATGACCCCCCAAAATTAATCTAGGTCGTTGGATTGGTAGATCCACCCATTTGACTATTCAACTCTAGGGGGTAGTGTGAGTCTATTTACTATGTAGGTGACCCCCGCGAAGTGTTTTCGGGGGCTAGTTGTGCAGAGATGAACAACAATCTACCTTGAAACCTACTCAAAATTTAACTAAAAAGCCATTCATTCGTTAATTTACTTCCTTACCCAACCACACTTTCTCAACAAAGTATTCCATATATTTGGGCTTTGATGTTTTAGGTTTCTATTGTACCATTAGGCCACAAACTTTCCCACCTAATTAATTTGTATATTTTGAAGCCAATGATGTTGAAAACAAGCCTTCTTGAAACCCTTACAAAAATGAGCTAGACAACAATAGAGTCCCCAAAGCAAATAGAGCAGCCAATTTTGTTATCTAACCTTTTATTTTCCCTCAAAAAGTAGATTTGATTTATAAAATTTATTTTGGGGAAGATAAATCTTTCGTATCCCCAGTATGGTTTCTAAGATGCTATCACTCAGAAAATTTCTCTTGGCTATAGGATAGAAATTCCTAAGGTAACCATTCAAACTAATCTTATAAATTGAAGTCTAGCCCCTTCAATCCAAAGAGGGATCTCTCTGACAGTCTAATTACTAAAATGGCAATTGACTATACATTCACATAGTGGCTAGATCTTCAGTTATGATTCTGTTGAGGTAGGGTTTAGTTGGGCATGAGGGAGATAGTCCATTAGGCAATGGATTTAACAAGATAGGGTTTATGGCAACTTACCAAGATATTGGTTGTTTGATCAAGATTGACAAGGCAAGGTAGATAACACATCCTAGAAATTTAGCATTGTTATAGATGAAGGAAAAAAATAGGAGAACACTCCACTATAGTAGGGCATATGAAATGAATCCTAAAGTAGATTTAGAAGATAGGAGTGCAAATATTTTAAATCTATGAAATAGAGCATCAAAGCAAGGATGCATTTTGTAAAATTTACTCTTATTCAAATATTCAAAATACCATACATTCAAATGATATTAAAAATAAGGAAACACTAAAACATGTAGAAAATACATACTAAGACATACCATCACATGAATATTTATGCTATTGATCAAAATCTATTGATCTTGTAAAACTGTAGATTGATAAATCTTTCAACGCACACACGCAATGGTTATCGTTTCATCAAAAACCAACCTTTCTTCCTCATTTATCATGTAATATGTAGAAAAAATACAATAAAGATAAGATCCACAATTGCTTTTAGCAATAACTACATAATATTTACAATACCTCAAAGTTTAATTAACAAAAATAATTAGAATGCTATCATCTTAGCTATTTGGATATTTGTTTGGCACATAATATTGGTCAAAATAGATTGTGTAACTATTGTGCATATCTCTTCCTATTCTTCTAGAACAAGGATGAGTCATAGCTATTATAGGATCAAGAACTACTTTCAAGGTTGTTTTTCCTTATGTTGACTTGTATTCTCTGCACTTCCCTAACCATAAAAAATTGTTGACATTTTATCATAACATATAGAAAATACCTTACTTTCAGAAACATTAACATGGACTAGGTCAAAATGTTGAGGTAATATTAGGGTTTATTCAACAAAAATAGGGTTTGTATATCACTTTGCCTCCTTAAGTAAACTAATAATTTCTCCATAGCTTCTGCAGACTAATCAAGGAGGTTTAATTTGGTAGCTTTATGTATGATTTTTCCAGCCTTTAAGGTTTCTTTCCATTTTCTGTCAGCTTGCTCTATTTTCCTCTGTTTGGTGGCCTTCTTTCTACTCTTTGAAATTTGCATAGTCTCTTCATCTTCATCAAGAATTACAGTGTCCTTCAGTTTGGGGTTGATTTTTTACTTTAGACCCAGTGTTAGTTTGTGTGTAGGGCAACTATGAGGCTTCTTGGAGTAAACCCTAGGCTCAGTTTCAACTTTTTCATACCCTGTTTCCATTTTTTTTCCTTTTTCATTTTCTTCTATTTTCTATTTTTCCTCCTCCTCTTCTAGCATTATTTTATGCTAACTTCTTTTTCTCCTCTCATAAACCCTCACCTTTGGTTCCTTTACATATTTTTAAAAAAAAAATTCAACAGGGATATGACTAGGTTCTCCCTTTGTTTCCTGAGCTAGGGTTTGGACAAAAACTCTAGTCTGACCTCTCCTTGGTATTCTAGGTGCATGTTGTCTTATGTTTCTTTGTCCCATTTTCTCCACCTGCTTGTTTAGATCATGAGTATATAATGTTTTAATTAGGAAATGATAACAGATATCATGAGGTTTCATCTTAGGTCTAGTTCTTTCTTTGAGGAATATCTTTAACAAACTTCGGTGAAAGTAATAGGGAAAATTCATCTTACTAAAACCTATTAAATGACATAAAACCTCATATGATACAAATAGGCGTTAAAATACCTTCCCTCATAGTTGAATAAAATTTGTACAGTTCTGATGGTGTTAGACCATTCAAGATTCAACATATTTTGGAGAACCCCAACATTCCAGTCTTGGTTTTGATTGTCCTCCTTCAAGAAAAAATTCAAGTCCACATTCTGCAATCTTTGTTTTTTAAACCATCTTTCACCCTTAGTTGGAAAACGTGTGGCCTATATGATTGGGAACTGGTGGGTTCTGATTCTTGTTGTATTTCCATCAAATTAGTAGATTAAATCATGGCACCAACTTAGGTTGTGTCCATTGAAACGTTGAAAAATTGGTTCCCATCCTGCATTTCTGAACATAGTTAACATCTCCAGATACACTTCAAAATACATCCCATTAGGCTCAAATCACTTCAAATGACCTGATCCACCCATATTGCAAGGAATCAGATGTTGCAAACGCTTTTCCAACTTGGAATTACCCTGGTCGAATGCTACAAACCACTCGAGAAAATTCATATGCACTATAAACAAAATTATGGGTTTGCTAGAAATTATAGTTTTAGGGTAAACAGGGAAATTTAGAGTTTAATTTTAAATGTATTTCTTGGGATCCAACATGCAGCTAGCTATCAAATCATGGAGGAAAATGGCTAGGGATTTGTGAAAAAAATTTAGGCACTTGAAATGATGGAGTTAATAGATTGAAAACCAAAATTTCAAATTTTTTGATGAGCACTACAAAAATATTTTGTAGCGTCAGCTGTAGGTTTGCGATAGGTTAGTTGTGCTAACAAAAAATTAGGATGAATTTAGGGATAGGTAAAATAACTTGATTATACATATCCCTAGCCTTAGATCAAAATTCACATAAAATATTTTATAGGCCCTTTACATAAAGATGACTTTGAAAAATGAACTGATAAATATTTCCTTTGGACCTTTATGGAAAGGTGCAAACCTGATGCTAACACGCCTAAATCTAGATACCACACACTCCCCATTACATTGATCACCATGCATGAAATCAAGGTGAAGTCTAATTCAAATTGTGAGGCAATTGCTTCACCTTTTGCTCCTCTTGAAGGCTTCTTGTTAGAATTATTGTGTGGACACTTTGTTGCATAGTGCCTGAATTCATGGAAGTGAAAACATTTTATATTTCTCAAGTACTTATGCTTGTCATTATTATGGCTGGTCTCTCATTTTATTTCGGCCTTATTTCTCTTTCCCTTCTTTCTCTTCCCAACCAAGGAAATTTTTTTTCATCCTCTGCTCTAGATGATGTTCCATATCTGGTATTTATTCTGATCTCTTATTGAATGAAATCGAACCACAACCTTTCCCAATTTGGTAATTTTTCCCTTCCATTCACATTGTCCTGGTAGTTATGCCAAGATTTTGGAAGGCCTAGAAGAATTAGGCTCAGTAGATCATCTTCTGCAACATTCACCCCAACCCCTTCAAGTTCAAATCGAACTTGAGTGAATCCGGAGAGATATTGTTGGATGGTATCATTTTTATGCATCGTAATGTTTCAAAGTTTGTATTTCAGGGCCAATTTTTTTATGGTGAGTAATATTTTCGAATAGCTTAGTCAGTGTATTCCAAATAGAATATGGTGCTTCTTTACCATGAATGTTTTAGACGAAATGGTCTCACACACCTTCCAACATAATTTTCCTATCCTTTGCAACATCATACTTCCATTGGGCTAATTGTTATGCATAAGAATGTTGGGGTTTCAGAATGTCAATTTTAACATATTATAACACACCATTATCATCCATAATTGCTTCAATTCGATCCTTCCATGCTATGAAATTCAAGCTACCCTCCAGGGCATACTCCAATCTTAGTTTGTTCTCTCGAATCTGAAGAAAAATTGCTACAGTGAAGTTGCAAACTCAAAATTCTTGAAGGAGAAACTCTATTTAATAGCTTCTAGTGTGACTTCTACTTTGATACCATGTAGAAGTTGATAGAAATTTTCTACTACTAATGTATTCGAACAGAAAGAAAGAGATTACAAATTTCCTCTACTATTCTGCAGAATGTAAATCACAATTTAGAAACACATGCAATGAAATGCAACCATTAAAACACCACAATAACACAATGATTTACAAGGGAACCCAACTGGGAAAGACTCCTCTAGTTATTTCTGTTAATAAGATGAGAATGAGAAACTATTACAATGTCTTGCTTTGAATCTGAAGCACACCTACATTGTATACTTGTTCTCCCGCTGATGGTCCTGTAATGGCCAAAACTTAGACAATTCAAGGCCCCAACTTTCTCTTATTTCCTTACACAATTCAGGAGAAAATGAGCTACTAAATAATCTAGAAATTCCATATTTACTAGTGCAAATCCCAAGGAGTTAATCACATGCTTAACTTTCAGGCATGTACCCTCAAATAGTATACAATTGATAATTACAACTTTCCTTTTCCTCTACTCTAGCTAAGAAATTTAAATTACATTCATGTTTGGGCTATTTTTTAGATGATTGACTAGTTTAACTGAGAGATCAACAAGTTTTGTGGCCACCAATAACCCCCCCTCCTTATTTAGTATTAGCAATAAGACTATGTAAGTGGGGACCCTTAGTCAAAAAATCCAAAAAATCAACTCATATATGTTACTCCTTAAGAAACATCTCACCGCGCAAAGAATGATAGGGTATTTCCTTGTGAGTCAAAATTATGAAATGCAAGATCGTGATGCGAACTCCATCACATCGCATGCATTAAGAAAAGCTCACGTTAGAAAACCTTAAGAAAACGCTGATATACGAAAAATGCCGATATGCGATATCGCATATCGCATCTCGCAAAATTGCATGAAAGACACATAACGATTTAACGATTAAGCGATCTGCGATCTTGCAATACTGCGATCCGCAACCTTGCAATAACGTGATCAAGAAATCTTGCAATAGCACAGCACGACAAAATTGCGTTAATGCGATACAGCGAAATGCGATACTGCGATGCAGATCGCAGAAACATTCCATCGCAAATTTTCCTAGCTCAATATTCAAGAAAAAGTTTTCCATAAACTAAGAACTGGTTATGCGCTTTAATGATAATTAATGTATTATATGCCAGTTGTTAATAAAATATGGTTTTGTGTTGTTCGAAGAGCCAGTTCACGTCAGGTGGCATGTTTTTGCATATCCGTAGCGTTTAAAACTTTCCTGTCGTTATTTATTATCATTAATCTCTCCTCACCTGTGAACTGCAGGAACGAAAAACAAAAGTTACACAAAGCAATGTGGAGGAAGCTATGAGGAAAAAGGGTAAAGCTCCAATGTTCAAAGACAGAGAAAAGACGCCCTCATAAACAGATACCGCATGCAACAAAACCGCAGATTCACAGAATCCTGCTGAGCCATCCATTACAGATCTTTCATATACAGCTATGGTTGAACGAATACTGAAGGATGCTGATATCAACAGGCAATTTAATGCTCAGGGTCAGGAGCTCCCAAGGACATGATTTTTACAAGTTTTGAAGCTTTATACCCGATAAATATGAAGAGGTGCAAAAGGAGAAAAACGCATCAGAGAAGCCCGGATCAAAGAACAGAGGCAGTTTCCGATGCGCGATTAGCACCTAGCGCTAATCGCGCATCGCTGAAAGAATTGTTTGAGAAGGAAAGCCTCTAACTGCTCAGTCACCTATAAGCCTGAGAAGCGCAAGAAAGCATTGGTAAAAAACAAACTGAAAATAGAAAGCTAAAGAAAAGGCAGAAGCAAACCAAAGGGTTAATCAAGTGAACTGAGATTATTACTGGGCATACGTAGTAAATCCACATAGTCAGAGGATGACCCTCAAGTATATCATCGACTTTGCTGAGAAGATGGCGCCAGCTCTTACCAATTCCATTTGCTTAGCTCAACCAAAAGCGGAAGACAGTCAGCCGACTCTACCCAGGAAAATACCGAATTCTTGCAACATTAAGGAGCAAATGCAGAAATAGTTAGATATTAGATTCAATTTTTAGAAATAGTTTTGTTTTATTTTTGCTTAGAAAAAGGGCAGTCATTTAAACCGTATCTTGAATCTATGTAATTAAGCTATTTAGTTAGTAGTATTTAAACCCTTCTCATGCATTTAGAGAAGGGTCCAGAAATTTATCAAAAACTTGTCCTCAGAACATGCACTTTTGCACCCTCAGAGGAGGTTTTGGTGAATGAATGGATCAAGATTTGTTGATGCTTGCATTTGATATCTGCTACTGATGTTTCACTTCTGTACTCTTAGTGGATGTTAGAGCAAGGAGAGGTAAATCATTGTCGCTTAAAGCTTATGAGAAGGACTAATCATAAATGGTACTTTTATCTCTTGACCATTTCTTCTTATATGTTAAAGTGATATACAGTTTTTAGTTGTTTATGTATTATTGCATGAATGCCTGAGTTATCATTTGGCACTTTTGTACGGTGATAGCTATTTAATAATGCTTAATGTATGAATAGCTCATTATGCGATATGTTTTTCACAACTGTTTCATCTAACTTTTTATGCGAAGTGGTTCATCCTTATTAATTTCCTTTCTTATAATAGCTGAATGATCTTTATTACCAGTTGTTATTTGAAATCTTTTTAGATCGCATAACAGAAGAATTACATCCCAGGTTAGTATAGACTTAGATGTTGCTGCTTATTAGATTACAATAGCATAGCATTAGATTACAATTAGAATTAGAATATCTTAAATTAGGAACTGTTAGACCAGGAATATCAAATTCTACACACAGACACTCATAGATTTGGAAACTGGTCCCATATCCCCAGTTGGACCCGCTATACCAAACGGATAAGGAGCTGCCAACCAAGGTCTGGACCGGGCGGGTATCCCCCTTGTTGTAGACCCGATTTTCGGGGCTTCAACATATTTGGCACTAGAAGGAGGGCCTGAACTATGAATGGCAAGTAAATCTAAATCTGAATACCATTCTGAGAGTAAATCGCCCTCACCATCTCCCCCGACTTCTCCATTACACTTAAATCCAGAGTTAGAAGTCGCTCGAGTATTAACCACTGCTACAAACCCTGACATTTCAGAACCATCTACCGTTGAACTTCCTGAAGTCGAATCTCTAATTCACAAACTTCAGCGATTTTCCATTTCTCCTCAAAGGTCTGATAAATCTCAAGGCAGCGTGACTTCACAATATAACCCTGCTCATCCCCTGACTAGGCTAAAGAGTGAAAAGTTTGGCGTTTAGCCAACCGAATTACCTCTTCCCACCAGGAAAAGAGCAAGGAAATCACCTAAAGAGTCCGACAGTGAGACTCTTTCGTCAACATCATCCATCTCAACTTCTTCACCGCAAAGTCAACCATCCACTCCACCACTTCAGATCATTGTCCATCCATCCACTGGAACCCCCACAACTCTTCCTCAGTCATCTACAATCGTAGTATCCTCATCTTCCCAGCCACAGGGATCATCTTCTACACTTTCCACTGTTAGTAGCACAGCAATGGCCCAGTCTCCATGGAATAACCCTAGGGTAGTCTTAATGCCTGCACCCTTGAGTCAAATATCGGCCCATCCTGAGAAATGGCTGCCTAAATTTAATCCCGAGGCAGGCATGCTAGCATAGGAGCACATAAACAACTTTATGCTATCCATTAATCTCAATGGGGTTACTAATGAAGATGATGTTGTTCGACTCTTTCCTTATACTCTGCAAGGAACAGCCGGATCGTGGTATTTTTCATTACCCTCCGGATCTATCACTAGTTGGGATATCTTCCAGGAGCAATTCCTGACCAAGTTTGGTGATGACAGGTCTATGGCTATGTTAATCAACGACCTATCCAACCTTAGGGCTGAATCTAGAGAGCCTATCAAATATTTCAATTTACGTTTCAATAAAATCCTAAACAAAATTCCTACTGCTTCCTAGCCCAGCGAAGAAGTACGAAGTGAATGGTATATCACCGCTCTACCATCAAACATAGCAATCTTTGTGGACAGGGCTAATAAAACAACCTTAGCTGAAAACATGAAAGAAGCAATAGCAGTAGAGAAGCGTATAATATCCCTGGAAAAGAAATCTGCGATAGAGGAACGTAAATCGAAGAAAGTCACCTTCAAGGAGGACTCCAAGAAGAAACAAGTAAAAGATCCATTCGATTTGGAAGGATTGCAAAAAGTTCTAAAGACCATGTCCAATGAAATGGTCGACATCAAAAAGCAAGTAGCAGAAACTTCTTCAAAAAATCCCTATAGAGCTTTTAAAAGAGGCCCTTCAACGGATTCAAAGCCACCCAATGCTATTCAAATGTTGAATCCGAAGAAGAAGAAGAGGAAATTGCCACTGAAGGGCAAACTGATGAAGAAGAGGTTGTGGAATTACAAGGAATGTGGGATTTCATCCTCCCACAAGAAGAAGATCAAGAAGTGTTCCCAGTTAGCACACGAAGCAAAAATCATCTTGATCCTCCCCAAACTATCCCTAAGCCAAAGAGCGCAAGCTCTGCAATAAAGGATAAAGTCACAACAAAGAAAACAACATCAAAAGCGACTCAAACCAGCCCAATCCAAACAAATGAATCAAATCCATCTAAAAAACTGATCGTTTCAGATGAAATGATGTACAATATTATAGAAGATATGAAAAAGACTAGGGCCAACATCACCCTTTATGAACTGAGCAAGTTAAAACATCAACAGAAGATAATGATGAAATAATTACATGCCATGCCAGTTGCACCTTTTCCTGCCGTTGTACTTTATCAAGCTTCTCATAACATGGGAAGACCTCCAACTAACGCGATCAATAAGATTGATCCAAATGACATCGCTCTAATTAGAGGAATATCGAGATCTCATACTCCCTCGTTTCTCCTTACTTATGAAATTTTCAATAAAAATGTGCACAATTGTTTGGTAGATTCTAGTGCTTCATCTAATATTTTACCAAAGTCCATATGTGCCAAGTTAAACGTTCAACCACATAAATCCACTGTGCGCATAGTTCAGCTAGATCGATCTCAAGTCGAAGTGATTGGCGAACTAAATCAAGTAACCATAAGGCTGTCATCCAACCCAAAGGTATGTCAAGTTATTGACATTCTAGTTGCTGATATTCCAGAATTCTATGGCTTAATTCTTAGCAGGGATTGGTCAGAAAAACTTCATGGATTCTTCGCAACTGACTAGTCGCACATGTGGTTGCCCTACAATGGTAAACCAAATCAAATAAAAGTTGAACAAGAACTACACTAGAAATACATAGTAACAGAGCTAGAGGGGGAAAATGAACCGGTAGTATATAACAACAGCATTATTGGCAATTACTCGGTAGATTCTTTCCTCGGAAATTTCAATGCTCATGCGTCACCCTATTTAGAACACTATGTTTTGTCTCAAGTCGAAAAATTTTCTCGAACTAATAGTTCGAAATGTATCAATTTTTTAGATAAACCTGTAAATAAATCTTTGTTTTGGAAATTATTTTTTGATGGTTCTAGATCGAACGAAGGAGCAGGAGCAGGATGTGTTCTGATTAGTCCAGAAGGAGATAAAATCATGCTCACATGCAGACTTGAATTTGATTGTACTAACAATATAGCAGAATATGAGGCTTTGGTCCAAGGGTTGTACAAAGCAATCGAGTTAGACGTCAAGTATCTTCAAGTTTTTGGAGACTCTGAGATTGTGGTTAAATAGGTACGTAACACTATACATTGCTTATCAGGTCATTTAAAACATTATCAATCCTTAGTTCAAGATCTGACTGAGCATTTCATAGCATTTAATATCTCTTCAATCCCCAGGCTCCAAAACGCAAGTGCAGACCTTTTGGCTAACGTAGCTTCTAAGCTTATTCCTTCAGAAGATTTTAGTCCAGATAGATTCTCAATAGAATTAATCTTTAGACCATCCATTCCTGATAACATCACAAATTGGAGAGTATTCAATGACGATCGTGATATTGTAAATTTCATCACATCTGAAGGATCCTACTCCAATCAAATAATTGACGAAGACGAACATGATCGAAAATTGCAACAAGATAGCACTAACAATGCTATACCTAAGTCGGTAGTCAAGTTAGAAGACTTGTATGATTTGAAGGATCGATTTAAAAGGTCTACCAATTCAAAACTCCAAAGTTCAACCTTGAACTACGAATTAGTAAACCTAGGAACCAATGCTAAACCACAAAACATTAATCTAGGTCTCGGCCTAGCCCCTGAAGAAAAACTAGCGTATATTCGTCTTTTGAGACAATATAAAAATGTTTTTGCCTGGAATTATGATGAACTGAAAACATACGACACTTCCATCATCCAACATACTATTCCCATGATCGATAATGAAAAACCTGTCCAACAAAAGCTGAGAAAGATCCATCCCAATTTAGAAAATCAGATAAAAACTGATCTTAATAAGTTATTGAAAGCTAGAATAATCTTTCCCGTCAGACATTCCAAATGGGTCTCCAATATGGTACCTGTTAGAAAGAAAAACGAAGATATTAGGATCTGCATTGACTTTCAAAACCTTAACAAAGCCTGCCAAAAAGATAACTTTCCTTTACGACCTATGGAACAGATATTGCAGGCAGTGGCGGGCTCAGAATTAATGTCTTTCTTGGATGGATTTTCAGGATACAATCAAGTGTTGGTACATCTTGATGATCAATTGAAAACCACATTCAGAACTAAATGGGGCACATACGCATATCGAAAGATGCCATTTGGTTTGATTAATGCTGGTGCCACATTTCAGAGAGCCATGGACATCGCATTCAAAGGTTTAGTTAATAAATCTGTATTCACATCCGGTATTCACATCGATCCCAACAGAATCAATGAAATTTCTGAAATATCCTTACCTTATAACAAAAAAGCCATGCAATCTTTCCTTGGTCAGATCAACTTTCTAAAGAGATTCATTCCAGATTTTTCACGAATCGTCTCTCCTTTGCAAGCCATGATTAAAAAGAACTCAAATTTTAAATGGGGCCAAGATGAACATGAAGCATTCAACCTGATCAAACAAGCTATTATTAATGCTCCATCTTTAGCAACTCTGAATTTTTCAGAGCCTTTTATTTTATATACATTTGCCTCAGATAGGTCATATGCTGCGATACTCACTCAAGCAAATCAAGAAAAAGAGGAAGCCCCAATTGCGTTTTTCAGTTCAAATTTACAGGGTGCTGAATTAAATTACTCAGACGTGGAGAAATAGGCTTATGTTATTTTCAAAGCGGTCAAATATTTCAGACCATTCTTACTCAAAACCCATACTAAAATTATAGTACCGTTTCTAGCAGTAAGGAACCTTCTAGTACAGAAGGATGTGGGTGAGAAAAGGGCCAATTGGGTTACTGCCTTACAGGAATATGACATTGAGATTAAACCAGCAAACATTGTAAGAGGTCAAGGCTTCTACAAAATGCTGGCTGGAGCATCGTAAATTTCTGAAATTCCATCTGCAGAGGTACAAATGTGCGAGGTAAGCCTAAACGAGGCAGATTCATTATACGCTGATATCATTTATTATCTTAAAAATGGGTATGCTCCTTCACACCTCAATCATACTAAGAAAAGAGCTCTAAGGTTGAAAGCCAAACAATATCAGCTCATAAATGATATTCTTTTTAGAATAAAGTACAATTTTGTTCTTCTTAGGTGTCTTGAGAAATCTGAAGGTGAAAAAGTTTTGTAGGAACTCCACGATGGGCCAGCAGGCAGACACTATGTTAGAGATGCTACTGCACATAAAATCTTGCGCGCAGGATATTACTGGCCCATGTTATTTAAAGACTCGCATAGTTACGTAAGGAGATGTCAAGTCTGCCAAACTACTGCTGGAAGACAAAAGAAGCCATCCTTGCCACTACAGCCGATTAAACATTGAGCAACCTTTTAGTCAGTGGGGATTGGACATAATAGGTGAGATCATTCCTCACTCTTCTAAGCAGCATAGATACATCCTCACAACAACAGATTATTTTACTAAGTGGGTAGAAGTAGTTCCACTCAAGATGGCTAATGCTGAAAATATCATTGAGTTCATAGATCAATTTATAATCACCAAGTTTGGGTTGCCTTCCGCTTTAATGTTTGATAATGCATCATACTTTTATGGAAATGCAATGACTAAATTTTCACTTAAAAGAGGATTCAAACTTAAATATTCGGCCAATTATTAACCAAAAGGCAATGGGTTAGCTGAGTCCACAAATAAAAACCTAATCAGGATTATCAAAAGAACAGTTGACCAAAATCATAAAAATTGGCATAAGGCTTTGATATATGCTTTATGGGCAGACCGAATAACGCAAAAAACTTTTATCGGCACTTCTCCCTTTAATTTGGTTTATGGGAAAGAAGTGGTTCTTCCGACTCATTTAGCAATTCCCTCTTTGTCTCTAGTTCAATACATTGATGAAGTACCCACTTCTCCTTACAGCTAAGACAAATGGAAATAATCAAATTAGAAGAACAACGAGAGCAGGCTAGGAAAACACATGCTCATCATCAAGCACTAGTAAAATCCTCTTTTGATTCAAACATAATGACCAGAAAATATTTTCAGATGGGAGACTTAGTTTTAAAATGGGACAAGGCTCATGAAGAGAAAGGAAAACATACAAAATTTCAAAGAATGTGGCTTGGTCCTTTTCAAATTGTAGAAGTCATAGGTCCATCAACGTTTGTGTTACAGGATTTAGCAGGTAAGAGAGACTCTTTGCCTGTTAACGGACAAATTCTCAAGAAATATTTTCCATAGAAGATTATTCTTCTATTTTTGTAGAGTAGTTATTTTTCTTTTCATAATAAAACCAGTTGTGAGTAGTTACATTAGGCATTTACGAAAAAGACACCAATTCTCTTTCAGATTTTGAACTTTTCGCTTGTATAAATAGCAAATCTTTTGGAAAATTGATCTTTATTATTGATAGATACAGTTAAAGACTCTAGCCCAGATATGATACTAGTTTCAACTTCAAAAAGTTTGATGAAAACAACCTTTAGTGAAGAAATTGTTTTATCTCAGTACAATGAAAGGTATCAATAACAAAATAAAGATTCTCTGTAGAACAGTTGTTTCCAAAAACTCTATTATTGTCGTCCAGAGCTATCTTAAGGAAACAATGACTTCCTCCCTGCTAAGGAAATCACAACTTTCAAAGGAACAACCCAAGCATACACTTTACCTTGAAGAATAAGAGGTCTCATCACGAGCCGGCTTATCATAATCATAGATATTATAACTTGCTGACTTTGCCAATACTATACACCACAACAGGGAAATGACTCAAGATTGTTGCAATCAAAAGACAAGGGGTCTCATCACGAGCCAGCTTGTTCAGCAAAGTTATAAATCTAGTGAATGACTGTGTCATAATTTGGCTACCAAACCAAGACATTTTTCTTTAAGATTAAAAAAGAAAATCAAAGCAATAAAGTGTGGATATGGATTTTTCTTTGAAAGTTGTAGGCTGCCTTAAGTAGGATACAGGATCATTGCTGGGTACCAGGTAACCCCGTCGAGGCTATAAACACCTGCTGGCAGCAGAGGCTCTACCTACGACAAATGAGCATATTTAAAACTGGTTTACAGAGAAGAATTTGTTTTATCTTTACAAGAACAAGTAATGACTGATGTAAATACAAGGACTAGCCTGAGGAAGCAAATAATCAAAGTGGAAAATAGTTGAAACAAAATATCATTGACAGGTTAGAGCATAATGTACTTTATCTATCGATAATAAAGTTTAATTTTCTGAAAATTTTTATGTTTTGGAAGTTTAGAAAATTCAATAGAAAAATAGAGATAACTGGTTCTTCCAAGTGAATCGCCAATTGTTGTGGCCACCAATAACCCCCCCTCCTTATTTAATATTAGCAATAAGACTATGTAAGTGGGGACCCTTAGTCAAAAAATCCAAAAAATCAACTCATAGATGTTACTCCGTAAGAAACATCGAATCGCGCAAAGAATGATAGGGTATTTCCTTGAGTCAAAATGATGAAATGCGAGATCGCGATTTGAACTCCATCGCATCGCATGCATTAAGAAAAGCTCACGTTAGAAAACCTTAAGAAAACGCCGATATGCGAAAATTCCGATATGCGATATCGCATATCGCATCTCGCAAAATTGCATGAAAGACACATAACGATTTAACAATTAAGCGATCTATGATCTTGTGATACTGCGATCCGTGATCTTGCGATAACGTGATCAAGCAATCTTGCGATAGCACAGCACGATGAAATTGTGGAAATGCAATACTGCGATGCAGATCGCAGAAACATTCCATCGCAGATTTTCCTCGCTCAATATTCAAGAAATGTTTTTCCATAAACTAAGAACTGGTTACACGCTTTAATGATAATTAATTTATTATATGCTAGTTGTTAATAAAATATGGTTTTGTGTTGTTCGAAGAGCCAGTTCACATTAGGTGGTGTGTTTTTGCATATCCGTAGCATTTAAAACTTTCCTATCGTTATTTATTATCATTACTCTCTCCTCACCTGTGAACTGCAGGAATGAAAAACAAAAGTTACACAAAGCAATGTGCAGGAAGCTATGAGGAAAAAGGGTAAAGCTCCAATGTTCAAAGACAGAGAAAAGACACCCTCATAAACAGATACCGCATGCAAAAAAACCGTAGATTCACAGAATCCTGCTGAGCCATCCATTACAGATCTTTCATATACGGCTATGGTTGAACAAATACTGAAGGATGCTGATATCAACAGGTATTTTAATGCTCAGGGTCAGGAGCTCACAAGGACATGATTTTTACAAATTTTGAAGCTTTATACCCGATAAATATGAAGAGGTGCAAAAGGAGAAAAACGCATCAGAGAAGCCCGGATCAAAGAACGGAGGCAGTTTCTGATTGTTCGAGAAGGAAAGCCTCTAACTGCTCAGTCACCTGTAAGCCTGAGAAGCGCAAGAAAGCAATGGTAAAAAAGAAACTGAAAATAGAAAGCTAAAGAAAAGGCAGAAGCAAACCAAAGGGTTAATCAAGTGAACTGAGATTATTACTGGGCATACGCAGTAAATCCACATAGTCAGAGGATGACTCTCGAGTATATCATTGACTTTGCTGAGAAGATGGTGCCAGCTCTTACCAATTCTGTTTGCTTAGCTCAACCAAAAGCGGAAGACAGTCAACCGACTCTACCCAGGCAAATACTGAATGCTTGCAACATTAAGGAGCAAATACAGAAATAGTTAGATATTAGATTCAATTTTTAGAAATAGTTTTGCTTTATTTTTGCTTAAAAAAAGGGCGGTCATTTAAACCGTATCCTGAATCTGTGTAATTAAGTTATTTATTTAGTAGTATTTAAACCGTTATGCATTTAGAGAAGGGTCCAGAAATTTATCAAAAACTTGTCCTTAGAACATGCACTTTTGCACCCTCAGAGGAGGTTTTGGTGAATGAATGGATCAAGATTTGTTGATGTTTGCATTTGATGTCTGCTACTGATGTTGCACTTATGTACTCTTAGTGGATGTTAGAGCAAGGAGAGATAAATCATTGTCGCTTGAAGCTTATGAGTAGGACTAGTCATAAATGGTACTTTTATCTCTTGACCATTTCTGCTTATATGTTAAAGTGATATACAGTTTTTAGTTGTTTATGTATTATTGCATGAATGCTTGAGTTATCATTTGGCACTTTTGTACGGTGATAGCTATTTATTTATGCTTAATGTATGAATAGCTCATTATGCGATATGTTTTTCACAACTGTTTCATCTAACTTTTTATGCGAAGTGGTTCATTCTTATTAATTTCCTTTCTTATAATAGCTGAATGATCTTTACTACCAGTTGTTATTTGAAATCTTTTTAGATCTCATAACAGAAGAATTACATCCCGGGTTAGTATAGACTTAGATGTTGCTGCTTATTAGATTACAATAACATAGAATTAGATTACAATTAGAATTAGAATATCTTAAATTAGGAACTATTAGACCAGGAACATCAAATTCTACACACACACACTCATATATTGGGAAACTGGTCCCATATCCCTAGTCGGACCCGTTATACCAAACGGATAAGGAGCTACCAACCAAGGTCCCGATCGGGCGGGTATTCCCCTTGTTGTAGACCCGATTTTTGGGGCTTCAACACCAAGTTAACAACAACTCTACTACTCAATTAAACTTCAACTGATTGAACTAAACACTTGAGATCAGTTAATTCAGATCAACAATGGCATAACCAAATTAGATTGCTAACTTTTAGCAATCACTACATGAACAACTCTACTTCTAGCCTCTAACTCAAATTTACTAAGCTAAATAGTAGACAAAGCCATGTCACACATGTTAACTACAATCTAAGTCATCCTACTAATGTGGAAAATTGAATTACTCAATTTGACTAAGGAAAACGTCAAATTGAGCCTTTCTTGCTACAATTTCTAACAAATCACCCTTATGAAAGCACCTTTGATGGAAGCAAGAGAATATGGTAGAGACCTAAAAGAATGCTAGGGTTTAAAGGAAACCCTATGCAATTTTACTGTTAGGGTTTAATGGATATCATGAGGCTAGGGTTTGGAAGAAACCCTGGAATAGAAAGAGTTGTTCTAGCACTTGCAACAAATTTAGTATAACTCTAGCTAGGATAACCTTAATTAGGCCTAGTTGTTAATGAAGTCAATGGAAATATCAAAGGAAACATTGTTACATGGCTAATGGACAATACTAACTCTTGAAGGTTGGTCCAAGAGGGAGATGATTACCTTTCATTGAAGATAAGTACCTTTTTCAATTTATGTTACTTCTTTAGTTCTTTACTATTTATTGATTTGATCATTGATTATACTTCTTGCATTAATATTTTAGTATTTGAATACTTCTAGCCTCCTAGTGATATGTGATAAGTGGATCCCTCATGAGGATCATTTGAGGTGCAGGAAAACATAGCGAGTGCAGGAAGAGAAGAGCTACGACTGCCCATGACAAGTGATACAAAGTTCAAAAATATTTGAATGTTTTAAGGTATGTATAGTATATTGTTTCAATTGTAATATTTGATGGAAAGGTAAGTCCTAAGGTAATCCCTAAGTAAGTTTGATTCATGGTACATATGATAAGTTTGTGCACTTCATATTGGAAAAGTATGTTAGATTCTAATAAGTCATGGTAAAGCTACCTAGAAAAATTGGTTTTTGATATACAATAACTCGATACTGCTTGTGATAAGCATGATAACCCTGATGATGAAAGTGTAAAAATAAAATTGATATTCAGGATATTCTTGTTGACATTGATTAGGTTTTGATAAGATTAGTAATTTTGTTAATATTGTAAAATTAGATGTCCTAACTTGATGGTTGAATAATGTGATTATCATCCTTAGAGTATGATGGTACACTTGTTAGCTGACCTAATAATATGAGACTAACCCTTGAAAAAAATTTGATGTCACTTTCATATGTGATGAAAAGTAGCTAATTCAAATATGTTTTAACTATGATGCATATATGTCTAAGAATCTAATTTCATGATCTAACAATTTTACAGATGCATGATAGTATTATGGTAGACATGTTGATGTTTTGAATGATCATGACTCAAGTGGATTCCCATTTAGAGGGATAAAGTTTTCATGAGATTTTAAAACCTATTATTATCTATTGATGACTCTTCATTGTTGGAGAAAGGTTTTTAGACATTAATAACCATATGATGTTGTTGGATAAGTTTCTACAAGTTTTGATTTGAGAATAGAAGGTTTATCCTAGTCTAAATTTAGCCAATACTAGAAAAATTGTCTCCAAACTATCCATGTTGCTATCTACACTGACAACTCAGTCATTCTTGTTTTATATCATTTTTAGTGTTGTGAGTTTGTCTGATTTTCACCAAATATGGTTTATAATGCTAAAATTCACAAGTTGTTGACATACATCCATAAGCTTGAATGCCTTATCCAACTAAAATCATTACTATGGAATGGAGTTTGGCCCAAATACCTTACACATAAAAAACTCAATATGACTTTCACTGGGCCTTTCATGTTCTAAGCTCTGAGGGTTTAGCTGAGACTACAAATTTGTCACATATGTGGTCTTGACACCTACACGGATCTAAGTCCTAGTGCTAAGCAACTAGCCCCCCAACCTTTATACCATGTGTGCCTTCGAAAATCTTTGAGGATCTATCCTTTGGGGTTATGTGTCCCAGTGGGACCACCTCTCCACATGCAATATTTTTATTCATCATTGGCTCCAACTATTCATGTCACTATGTCGAAGAGCCCTATCACCTTGTGGAAATATGTGCTACATTTTTTTTGTTCCTTATGGGGTTGCCCCTCCCATGGTGATGTGCCTCAGTGGGATCATTTTTCCACATGTGAATTTATCATTTGTTTTAAGCTTCGACTATATATGCCATGGTGTAATCCACCTATCCTGAAGCCTCATGATCCTAGAGAGAACTCTCCTGCAAACCTTCGTTTTCTTCCAGGGATGCTTATTCAAGGTGACATGTCCCGATAGTACCACTTACTAGCATACAAACCAATCACGCACCCATTGGGGTGAGTTGTCATTGCCACACGTAATCCTTAGGTTTTTCGAGGCATTTATTTAATAAAATTTTAAGGGGTACCAAGCCTATTCACTTATTGTATCCTCTGCCACATCCTGCCATTTCCCTATCATCCCAAAGTTATAAACTTTTATTTCCTTTGTCTCTTCGAGGGTTGGACCTCTTGGGTGAGATGTCTGTGGGGCCTCCATGTTATAACATGAACTAATCACATTCGTTCCCTATTTTTGACTTCCTCTGGCCACATTCACCAAGATATGTATCATCCCAGGACTTCTCCTTGGACCTATGTTTGGTTCTTTTGGGGAAGGCCTCCCTAGGTGATGTGGTTGTGGACTCCTTCATGCACTAACTTTTGCTAATCATCTCTCTGTCTACCTACTATGTCACCCACTTTACATCCTCCCAGCATTACATTGTCTTGAGAGTTCCAAGCATGCCCGTGATATTTACCTTTCGTGGAAGGTCTTCTAGGGTGACCTATCCCATGGGGACCTCTTGCACCAAGCTTCTTCCAATGAAATCTCATCCTTCATGTTGCATTCATTGTCCACATACTATTGGTGCCTATGCCATCCCAGAGCCTTCAACCTTCACCTGCCTCTGGCTCTTTTGGGGTGATGTATCATATGGATCTGCCATGCACCAATCATAGCTCACCCACTTTGCCATGCCACTCATCCTAGCATCATATCATCCTAGGGCTTAACCTTTTGTGTGTATTTTTGTGATGTCTAGGGGAATTCCATTGGGTTTACATGGACATTGTCTCCACCATCGACCAATCATCACTTACTCTGATATTGTAATATCAACCACGTTCACTTGGAACATTGTTTAGCTACTTCGCCAATGGCACTGCCAACTTAGTCTAATGGCCAAATATTTCACCAATTTGGCCCTACCACCATGTTTAGCACTGCAACTTTGACCTTTGGGATTATCACCTTTGACTGACAATAAATTATGATCCAGGAGGCCATTTTCAAAGTTCTATGAACAACTGGAAAGAACTTCAAAATATTTATCCATCACAGTGGGTCCCAAGTACATTTGAGTTTATCTTCTAAACTAAAAATGTCTACAGAGTCTTTGCACCCATCATTTCCTTTGTCATCATCTTCATTTCCTTTTTCATCAAGGACACCATACTTATAACATTATCCCCCTTTGGAAATGATGGCAATACTAAAAGTAACAAACATATGGCAACACCATATTCAAACAAACAAAAAAACACCACTTAAGAAAAAGCCAAGTGTAATTCTTACTTCTTATTTTTCTCACTTCTCTTTCTTCTCCCCCTATGATGCACTTCTCCTTTGGTGTACTTATTCTCTAGTGTACTTATCCTTATATGGTGTCACCTCTACCCCTTTCTTTTGTTTGAGGAACTTTGCCTCCTTGACATTACTGGAAATGAAACTAATGTGCCCCCCCTACTAAAAATATCCTTCTATTTTGTTGATCCTATGGACCTGGTAGCTTTCATTTGATATCTTGAGTTCTTGTTGGTTTATTTTCTTCCTCTTGAGGAAGATATAATGGAGGGAGGTAAGAGGAACTACTCCTAATATTTTCCTTAAATACTCATATTGATCTCTTGGGATCGGTTTGGTGAATATATCAACTACATGCTCTTTTGTAGGTACATACTCTAGCTTAACGATATGATTTGCAACTTGCACTCAGTGGAAATGGTAATTATTTGGAATATGCTTTGTCTTTAATTAATAAACATGGTTCCTAGACATGCTAATGGAACTTGTATTATCACAAGTTACAGGGATAGGTTGATCATATAATACTTGTACATCTTGTAAGGTTTTCTTCATCCATAAGAGTTGAGTGCAACAAGAAGATTCTACTATATATTATGCTTGAGTAGTAGTAGTAGAGAGAGAGAGAGATTGAGGCATGCTTCTTTCTCAACCCTGAAACAAGACATTCACCAAGAAGGAAATAACCACCACTAGTGTCCTTTCGATCATCTACATCACCTGCCCAATTAGCATCTGTAAACACAGTTAGTGAAAAATATTTACCTCGAGGGAACCAAAGTTCATAGTCCATAATGGCTCTAAGATATCTAAGAATCCTCTTGGTTGCAAGTAGATGACTATGTCTAGGGGATACTTGAAATATTCCAACAATACAACCTTCCTCCATTATATTTGGTCTTGTGGTTATCAAATATAAGAGGCTACCAATGATAGATCTCTATAAATTTTGATCCACCTCTAATGATTAATCAACCTTGCTAAGATTACATCCAATAACCATTAGAATGCTTACCAAACAACATTCCTCCATACCAAATTTCTTCAAAACTTCCTTGAGACACTTGCCTTTTGAGATAAAAATTCCTTTTGGAGTCTATCCAATCTGTAAACCAAGCAAATAAGAAAGTTCTCCAATCATACACATCTCAAATTCATCCTTTATATTAACTACAAACTAGCAAGTTGGAGAATTTGAATCATTAGAAAATGTTTTATCATCAACATAGACAACCACCACTAACAATTTTCCATCAATAGATTTCACATATAAATTACTATAAGTTGCACCTCTTTTGAAACCACACTTGAGAAAATAACTATCCAAATTGGAAGACCATGCCTATGGAGCTTTCTTAAGACCATATAAGGAATTTTTCAACTATAAAACATAATCAGGTTGATTTGATAGATGAAAACCATTTGGTTGCTCAATATAGACTTCTTCTTGAAACAAGAAAAAAACAAAAAAAATGGATTTCCTCTAATCGAGCAACAAGAGCAGTGGTTTCATCAAAGTCTAATCCTTTAATTTTTGCATAACCATTGCACACTAACCTTGCTTGTTTCTTAGCACTTCACCAAGTTCATTCATTATGTTCATGTCGACCCATTTCATGCCAATTACATTCTTATTTTTTGGTCTAGGAACAATCTCCCATGCCTAATTTTTCTTGATTTGATCAAGCTCTTTTCTTAGAAAAAAATTTGTCCTTCAAGCCTTTCACATGCTTTATTTTTCTCAATAAGTCATTGATTCAGAGTTTCTTGAATCTTCTTCCCTTCTTCGGTTTATAGGAGCATAGGTACATTGGCTTCAACTTTGCTTTTATCAATAGTTCCTCTTGAGTTTTATTTTTCTTTCTCAGTTTCTGTATGTCATCAAGAGCACTAACCAACGCTCCTTCTAAATGAAATTCAACCTCTTCTTCATCAAATTTAGTAGCTTATACTTCCAAGTTGTCTATGGCCATGAGCATAAATTCCTTTGAGATTTCGTTATCTCTGTCCTCATCTGAATATTGACTTCCTTCACCTTCATAGGAATTAGCATATTTGGTGTAGGATCTTTTATTTTTATCCTTCTTTCTATCCTTTCAAACTTTTTTAAACTTTTAAACTCTAGGATCATATTCCTTGCTCTTCCTTGTAGGACACTTGGAAGCATAGTGACCAAATTTACCATAGTTAAAGCACTTGAAAGGTAACTTATATTTTTACTTGCCTTAGCCTCTCTTGAGCTTACTCACAAACTTGGCTTCCTCTTCATTTGATTCACAACATGAATCATCATGTTCTTCCTTGGGCTTCTTATTTTCTTTGAAGGTTGACTCCTTTGCGTTATACTTGCCATTGGAAATTCTCATCTCATAAGCAATAAGAGTTCCATGTAGTTGGTCCAAAGTGAGAATCTTCAACTTTGTCATATCCTCAATGGTTGAAACTTTGGGATTAAATCTCTCAGGGAGAGATATCAGCACCTTCTAAACTACTACATGCTCTCTTAGCTTTTCATCAAGACTCTTATAGTGTTCCGCTAGGACAAAATGGCTAATTAGTTACTAAAAAAATGACTAAAATTTTCATATAAACAACTATTTTTCAGTTGGTGACCAATAGTATCTGATAATGAAACCAATTTTTAGTCATTTTTAGCCTAATCATTAATTGATTGTCTCAATTTTATTATCTAGTAGTATATTTAGTTATAAATTTGGTCATTGATTTAGTCATTAATTGCCACAATTAATGACCAAATATACAACCAAATATATTACTAAATGATCACCTGAGAAAGCCAATTAATGACTAAAGAAATATGACGAAAATGTTGGTCGTGTTATAAGATATTGTAAATTAGCTAATAATAGTCATATATATGCAAATTTTAGTCATCGTTTGAAACCAATTAATAGCTAAAGAAATATGACTAAATTTTGGTCAAGTTATAAGATCTTGTAAATTAGCTACTAATAGTCGTATATATGCAAAATTTAGTCGTCATTTGTAATAAAAAATTTATAATTCACAATAGTCATTTATCCTTTTTGGTATTTTCAATTATATAAATAACTACTTTAGTAGTTTATAGTCGCTTAATTTACTTTCATCAATAACCATTACAAGAAAATAATTTAGTCGTATATTCATTTTATTTTTGATCATCATTTATCAACATAAACTACTAATTTAATAGTTTTAGATGGATTTTATGCATTCATTATTAATCCACATAAACCAATTAGTATGATTTTGCAACTAAAAATAAATAAAATGTCATACATTATACATGTTCATCTAATATAAAAACACAAAGTTACAAATGTTAATTATAATACTAAATAATATCAAGTGCAACTATAAATAATTTCAACCATGAAAATTATATTATATAAAATGTCAAGTATTACAATACAAGTTTTCAACTTAATATTGGTTGGAGTAAAATTTACGCATGAAATATTGTTTTATCACTTCAAAACATTATCATTATGTTGCCAAGGCATTACAGGTGAATTCACCAACTATGAGGACTTGAACATCAATCTTCGTGTGTGTCTTATGTGGGATATTGGCTCTACGAGTACCACTACACCAGTTCTCTTCTCTCTCTCTTTAATTTTCATTTTGTTGCTCCAGTGCTATTGTTCTCCTCTTTCTTTAATTCCTGCTTCTTATCGTCAATACTAAATTCCTTTCTTTGAAAAATAAAAAAGATACAATTTAGAGTATAAGACATGAAAGATAATGAACAATGGAATATAAAATAAACCAAACTATAAAGGATTTATATGATATATACCTTAACATTAACAATATTGTTAATGCCATTTTCCCCCATAAAAGCAAGAAACTCGAACAAGTTTTCTTCATTTGGGCAATAGTGGCCATTATGTGGTCAGATGACCTGTATAAACAAAGAAAATAAAAAATCACCATAGAAAATAACACCTTAGTAAAATTAGTATTCAACCTTCAAGGAACACTAGGCACAATCATGCCAACTAAGTTACATGCTAAAAAGCTCAAACTATAGATTACTTATATAGTGTGGGAGTGCAAACAAAACTCCTAGAAAAACCAAAGCTAAGTCTAGAATAAAATGAAATGAAGTAAAAAGGATACAATAATAAGATAGCCTTATATACACGTACATAACTGGATAATGTAGAAGGCTAAGTGAATAAGTCCAAGGTTGGAGGTCAATGATTCCAAGAATGCTCAAGTTTGATGAGCATTTCTTCAGATAAGAACTACTATTTGGGTCCATTATCACATATGAATAAGCCAACTAGTCTATATCAAATTATTAATGTTTTTATTATATTTATGGATCACTACAATATAAGTGGATAAATTGCAAAGACAATTCCCTTCCCATTGTGTTCCTGACATGTGGTACAATATATTAGCTATGATTTGGAGAAAATTTCCAACATCAAAAATATGTAGCAATCACCACTAGTAATCCCCCAAATAGGATTATTTTGGAATGTAACTTTCATATTCCAATTGTTATATGATTCTTGAATGGAAAATCCACACTAAATTCCAACACAAAACTTCCAATTTGAGGGAACCCCTGTGGTCATCCTCAATCACTCAAACTCAAAACATCAGTGATCATTATAATGAAAAGATAAAATAAGAGTATTTTTTATTTATTTTGAAGATTTGCATGGAAAGCACCAATATTTTTCCCATATTTATAATACTTTTAATTTCCAAGATATAACACATCGATTGATATTTTACAGTAAATAATTGATTCAATACAAATAAGAATTTAACATATTACAACAATACCACCAATTTTTGATCCTCAATTAGTTCAAACTAGTTAGCACAAAAAATTCAAGAAAGAGAAACAAGTAGAAATAACAAATCCATCAATTAATAATAATAAAAAAAGGATAAGATTTTTTCTGAAGCTTGATAAACAACTATAAATTATATTGAAAATCCACTTCAACTAGTGGTCTTATTCAAAGAGAAATACTATCTGGAGATCTCATCTTCCAAATTCCTTACTCTATCCATGAATATTTCTGCAATCCTCAAAACAGAATTCACATTCAATATTTTAGGTTTCTGAAGCTTCCCAAAGGCTTGCCAAATGAAGTTGTGAATTTCATTGATTTTCATAAAATGCTTCCTGTACTGAAAAGATATAGTTTAACAATGTGATAGATAACTCAAACAAGTAAAAAATTGTGTACAATATTTAATATAAGACTTCATGTTAAAAGGAAAACTTGCATATTTTAGATAGAAAAAGATATTAATAGAGATGGTCAATATTACAAAACAATAGAGTGGATATAAAACTACAGGTAGAACTAACAAAATCCTAAGTGTAATATAGTTGATTGATTATTCTAAGTGAAGCCAACTAGATACATAGAACTTTTCATTTTCAGCTTTCTTTCCCATATCTTTATTGGACATGGAAGCTAACTTGAATGCATCTCACAAGGTTGTTTTAGCAAGAGTATATGTTACATTCTCATATTCCACACTTTATTTTCCATGAACAATCACAGCAGGTATTGGAGGAATTCATTGATACATCACCTAAGTTGTCAGCTTTCATTTTCTCGATTTCTCTTTTCCTGCATGTGCATTATTTGAGTTTTCCTTAGTGGAGTTTTAGATAAGAAAACAATAGGTATAAAAATAAAACATTCATCATGCAAAACAATGACTAAATATATCATGCCAACCCGTATTTATTTATTGTTAGAAGAAAACTAGTCAACTACGCTCAACTGACATCATTAGAGTTATCCAAAACCAACCTGGTGGACATTTCAAGTTCTGCTACATGAACTTGTTCCTTTGTGTGGATATATTTCCGTTTGTGTGTGGCAAGGGCTACCAAATTTTCTGAGAGTGATGAGTTATACTTACTGTCAGATTTTACTGTTTCCAGCTGATTTTTTAGCATCTTGACAGATAATATTTTTGGTTGCATCTCAATTTTGTATGATCTCATTTCCCCTCACATATGTGACCTATGCATGAAGATACCGGTACAAAGAATATAACACATACCAAAAAATATGAAGGGAATTAATGATTATAGATGTATATGGATCAATGTTATAGCTTGTAGGAGCATTTGGTTGTTACTTAGAGATCTTTGGGAAGGCCCTACGAGAATGAAGTTAGGACTGGTCAATGGTCCAAAATTGGACCCACTAATTTAATTTTCTTCCTTTACAAGTAGTCATGATGAATGTTCTTAACCCTTATTTTTATTATGTAACAAGGTGTGAATTTGGATTAGTAATTATCCTTAGTGGAGATACTTACTGGTGTTATTTTCCAACATTCAACAAATTCCCTTTATTCATTATATTTCCATTTTTATTATTTTATTCCAATGTGTATGCTCCCATTCGCAACTATAATACATAACTAAAATATTTCCATTAATTCATTCTGCTATAAATTCATATGCTTTAGGCCCAAGGTGATTAATATAATATTGTTTGCAAGAAATATGAACAGTATATTGCAATAAACAAGCACAAATGTGGTCATAATCTAGAAAGCCAACCAAAGCATGAAATTAGAAAAATGTCAAACATGGTTGAGAGAAATGGAGATCAATATATCAAAAAGTGATATTTATTTGTATCGTAATTGAAATCACCCTGCATAGATCTATATTAACCCTAGATCTATCAAGTACCAAGACAGACAAAATCCTTTGAAGTGTGAACCTTTCCTTAAGCTTTTGCACTCTAAAAAATGTTTGCGCCTTGAATCTCAACACATGGTAGATACACGGTTAATACGAATGTTCAAAACCACCACATCCAATTGTGTTATCCCAATGTATACCCTCTTAAATGATGCAGTGTTGTGTTTATTAATTACTATTAATTCTATCAACATATATGTCATTATTTTTCAATGTTAATCACTATTATGTTAAGCTAAATATCAGAATGCAACCTTCACTAATATGCACTTCAATAGAGAAATTTACAATGTATCATCCAATATACATTACAAGGAGATAATGTCATTAATACATATCAAAATCCTCATGGAAATATATGTCACTTAAATTTTTATTTTAAGTTAGCTTGCAATTAAAACGATATCACAAAGGCAATAGGGAAACACAAAACACACAAGTAGCTGTAAGAAATGTTAGTGCCTAAATGATGGATAATATGTTACAATTATAGAAAAAATTAAAAGCTTTGTCTTAAGCTGATGAGAAGACCAAGGCATATCTCTCATGTAGTTGATTGTAGGGGTAGATATGTCATGAAGGTCCTCCTATGCTAAATACTATTATGCTACGCTAAATATCAAAACACTATATTCACTAATGTGAATTTTTAATAAAGAAATTTGTAATGTATCATTCAATATGCATTACAAGGAGATAGTGGCACTCATGCTAAACAAAATCCTCAAAAAGGGATATGCCATATTAATTTTAATTTAAAAAATCTGTTGTGAAGAAGACATCACAAAGTCAACAAAACCCTCAAAACGGAATATGCTACTTTACTTTTAATTAATTTTCTTACATACATCGCAAATACAATAAGGAACCACAAAGTGGACAAGCACCCATGAGCAAATTTAGTGCCTAAACAAAGAAATACAAATTGAAATTTGAGTAGTAAAGATTAGAATACATGCTTGACAAAGCTAGTGTGAACACCAAGGCTATGACGAGATGCAGAACAATCCAGGAAAATGAAAATCCCATAAGTGACCAATGCCCATGTGGGAGTCCTTTTATTACAATCAAAGTACATCTTCCATGAATAAAAATCATATCATATCATATCATATCTACAAGAAATCATAAATACCTATATAGATCTGGTCTCAAATTACCCAAATCACATTAAATTTTGTTGTGAATGATAAAAAACAATACACCCACAATGAAACGTTTTTTTTTTCTCGTGGAAATATTTTGTTCCCATAAATAAATAAATTAGCCATAAACATTTTGAAGAGAAAAAGCATCAGGCAATATGAATAGAACCTTATTTTCGGGTTTGACCCAGAGCTTTCTGAATACAACATTGTTTTCCATAAAACCCTTGATATCCATTGGTGAATGATGAAAGCAATGATAAATAAATTCCTAAGTGCTCAAAGCGAAAATATTGGAGTAATATGTCTTCGAACAGAGCAATTCCTTCTTCATGCGAGCCCTCCTCAAGTATTGTTGGACTCTGTTGTAACAATTTGTAAATGTAAAGTGGTTTTTCAAATTATTCATAGTTGTACGTATAACTTTATGGATAATATACCCTTCCTATGGTTCTTGCACAATACTTTGTATATACATGTTATAGTTATGGATTTGCAAGATTGAATTCCCCTAAAAAATAATTCAAAGAATTGGAAAAAAATTGCGCCAATTTTTGGATTTTCAAGAATTTAGGTAACATAGGGTTTTAGAATTTTCGCGATAAAAATACGATTCAAACAATTTTACTGGAAATTTCTTTTTTACAAGATCTAGGCCAATTTTGGGCCATCCTTGCAAGTTTTTTGCCATCCTAGGTGCGGCCTTGGTAGACAATGCCATTTTTTATTGGCAAACTAATTTAAATTGTTATGTGGTTTATATTCAAATTTGATGGCTATGGTTGGATAGTCAATTCCCCCACGTTAAAAAAATTAAAAAGGGATATCGGGGATGACTATAAACATTTAAATTTTGGGTTAATTAGTAATAAAAATTTACAGTAATAAAAATAATAGAAATCAATTTGTTATATTTTGATTTGTTATTAACTTATGAATAGGATTTGTTACAATACCATGGGCCAATACCACTGCTTATCAATACCACATGCCCAAAAAACATAACTTATTTCACAACAAAAATAATTTATAATAGTATCACAAGATTCTTAACCATAGATATTCAACTCCACATTACCATGGATATAATTAACCTGTAAAACTAGGCTTTGTTTCAATACCATGGGCCAATACCATGGCTTGTCAATATCACATACAAAAAAAACATAACTTATTTCACAATCAAAATATTTTAAAACAATATGAAAATATTATTAACCATGGATATTCACCCCCACTTTACCATGGATATTATTAACTTGTAAATAGGCTTTGTTACAATACCATGGGCCAATACCATCACTTATTAATACCACATGCCCAAAAAACATAACTTATTTCACAATCAAAATATTTTATAACAATATGACAAGATTCTTAATCATGTACATTCACCCTCACTTTTCCATTGATATTATGAACTTGTGAATATGCTTTGTTATAACAGCATGAGGCTAATACCAAGGCTTATCAATACCACATGCCAAAAAATCATAACTTATTTCACAATCAAAATATATTTTAACAATATGACAACATTCTTAACCATGGATATTCACCCCCAGTTTACCATGGATATTATTAACTTGTAAATAGGCTTTGTTACAATACAGTAGGCCAACACCATGGCTTATCAATACCACATGCCCAAAAACCACAACATATTTCACAATAAAAATAATTCATTTTAATTTAATTTTATAACATTTTTTAAATTGAAGTTAAAATGAAAAATGTTATAGTTACTTTTGACATATATCTAAACTCTTTATCTTCTCCACTACTAAAAATATTCCCATAGAAATTAAATTAAGGTTTTAATAAAATTAAAAATGAGAATACTTTTATATTTAAATATGTGAAATTTATATAATATAAATAGTGTTAGTAAGCACCAACATAGATCCATATTAGCTAAGCATGCAAGGGATGAAAAAAGAAAAGTGAAGGGGTGAGAGGGTGGGCGAGGGTAGAGGGAGGGAGATAGTGACAAATTTGGCAGAGAGAGAGGGAGAGATGGAGAGATGGAGAAAGGTCGAGGGAGAGAGGAAAGGAGGGAAGAGAGAGATATGGAGAGATGCATAAGAGAGAAAGAGGGAGAAACGTAGATGGAGGGGAGAGAGAGGAGGGAAGAGAAAGGGAGATAGTGATAGAGTTGGGGAGAGAGAGAGAGAGAGAGAGAGATTGGGTGAGAGATAGAGGGAGGTGGGAGAGAAATGCAGAGGAAGAGAGAGAAGGAGGGAGAGATAGAGTTGGTGGGGGAGAGAGAGAGGGAATGAATAAGAAATACATAAGAGGAGAAAGGTGGAGAGAGAGAGGAGAGTGGGAGAGGAGAGAGAGAGAGGCAGAGAGGAAGAGGGAAGGGGAGAGAGAGATATAGATATGGAGAGAGTGTGTGCATGTTTGGGGGTGAAATAGAGAGAGAAAATAATAAAGAGACACATAAATACAAAAATAAATATTATATAGTATTATATAAACAACCTAGATCCATCTTAATCTCGGATCTATCAAGCACTTAGAGGGATCAAATGTCTCAAGGTGCATACCTTTCCTCACGTTTTGCACTAAAAAAAAAGAGCTTTTCACCTCGAGAGATTACATCCCTCTTGGCACTTGATAGATATGGGGTTAATATGGATCTAGGCTAGTTATATGTATTTGATGTTTTTATGAGGAAAATCATACTTGGATATTTTGCGTAATTTTAGCATAATTACATGTATTTGATGTATGGTTTTTTATAAATTATAAATATATATTTTTCATGAAATTTATTTTTGCACATCAATACCAAAGCATGGAGTGTTTAACATAGGGTTTAAGGGGTGGCACAATGTTCTTGTAGGATTCAAGGTAATGTCTTGAAACCTCAACAACCTTTCATACAACACACACAACATTGTGCCTACCAAGTTTCAAACCCCATATTCACATTCAACAAGTTGTGTGCACACCTAGGGGTTCACATGCCTATTATGAGGAATCCCAACCATCACAGAGCCATCATGGAAGCCCAACATTGACATATGGTACCAAGAAGACAAATAATGATCATCATTGTTATGAAATCAAACCATCTTTAGCAACTAAGAAAATATTCTTGTAGTTGCATGTATTCCTACGTAAATTATGTCTAATAACTTAGGTGGTGGGAAATGCCATAATTTTTTTTCCAATAAGAAAAAGACATCATTTTTGTATTAATATTAATGCAAAGATGTAATTTACATCATCTAACATATACTAAATTTTCTTTACCTGAATGACATGATATTGTAATATGTTCAACATCTAATGTTCGGGCAATATCAAAATCCCCATAGGATTCAAAATAATTTCATAAAAGTCTAGTACTGCTATGTTCATAATGTATGTTCAAACTAGATAAAAAAACATGGTATCCAAGTTAAAAACTAGTATCATAATTGCAATGGATATGACCCTGATAATAAAAAATGTAGATATACATGAAAAGTCAAGTCTTCAACTAAAGGAAATGTGTCCTCTACTAATTACTCAACACTTCTCCTTGTAGGTATTCTTCACAGTGTATTTGAACGAGCTATAAGCCCACTCCCATTTGGATAATCTATCAATATTTTAATGTAATTCCTTGTGAATGTGATCAAAGGGAATAACCCTGAAGGTTCTAATCAGCTCCATAACTCTAACAGTCCATTGATGCAGTATGGAAGTGTTTAAGGAAGTATAACCTTTCATCCAATCTATAAGAACTTTTGAATCCCCTATCACTTGTAAGTTTAGATTGCTGAAGTAACATAATTAAAATGACTAACATAAACGATTGATTTGCACTATTGTATTACTTGTTAAGTAGTCATATTTATGTTACTAGACTAAATTAGTGATTCACCTTACTCATTTTTAGTTGTATTAGTTATTAGCTAGTGATATATTTTAACCCGAGATTAAATTAGTCGTTTATGCTAGTCATTTTTAGTTAATCACTTAACATTGCTCATTTTTTGTAATATTTCACTTGGAAAATTTATGATGACTAACTTTTTTCAGTCACCTAGTCACTAATTTCATCATTTTATACAAGTGTTCACAACCTCATTAACTCTTAGAAATTATTTAGAAATATATTCATCATCATGCATCTTAAAATACTTAAATTTCATTCTAAAACCTTGAAGTTTAACTTTTTTTACCTTGCTATAACCTTCATAGTAGCTACTCATTTTGTCCCAAATAGTCTTTGCAGTATAGCAGTCCATGACCTTGACTAGTTTTGATTAAGGTAAGACAACAAACACGACATTCATTGATTTAGAATTAGATGTAAAATCCATATTTTTAACTCTAGTAACCAAGTATGGGGGTTTTTGATATTATTCTTCCATTGTATCCCATCAATCAACTCCAAGTGATCGAATATAGGTCTTCATCATACTTTCCAAAACACATAGTTTGTTCCATTGAACATTGGTGCCCTATTGGTATATCCTCCTTCCTAGTTTGCCATGGTCCTTGATATTTCTTCCAACTCTGAAACTAATATGAAGTGACTTAGTTTCACTATGATACCAAATTTTAGAAACGAGGACAATATTGAGGGGGGTGAAATACAATTTTAGGAATTTTGAAAAAAAAAAATTCACTAGTAAACATTACCAAGAAGTCAATAAATACTTCAACAATTAATTCATATCAAGATCATAAGAATAAATCATTACAGGCACAAATAGAAACATGATTTTTTCAAATTTTACTTCACTTTTATTCACAAAGGCAAGCTTCTACTTGTTGTTACAAATTTCTCTAGCTACAACTAGAAGGAAGATACTACTCCCTAATTTATGAGATACAACTGAAAGGGGATAAAATATCTAGTTTATTACCTACCATTGAAAAAAGCTCCAACCCATAACTAGTTAACATCTACTACTAGAAGGAGCTACAACCCCCTAATATGAAAGTTACAACTTCCTTGACCTCAATGATTAATCGTTCATACAATTTTAAAACTCAAATCATGAAGGCGACTTCCTTTCACAAACAAATAAATTTCTCACCACAAATTCTATATAATCACCTTCAACAATCTGTGATCATTTATTAATCCACCATCCATACCATCATCATCAATCCATTAATCTTTTTAACATCGTCAAACACACAAATTCGATTTGGTTATAAACAAATTTGAGCTGATAACTTTAGGTATTGAACTTTTAGTTAAGTTAAGCTCAATATCATTCATAAATCCTTATTTTTATCTTTTTCCTACTTCAAACATGTCTTATGAATGTTTTCTTTAAGTATTCTAACTCTTCTCCCCTTTCTCTATAAGAAAACATAATTTAAAATACTTAATTTTGTAATTCTAGAAAAAAAAATCAGCCTTTATTAGTGACTTTCCAAATTTGGCTGACTCCAAATTTGGCCAGTAATGTTAAAATTGTCTCGAAACTATCCATTCTGCTACCTGCACTGCCAACTCATTCATGCCTCTTTTATATCATTTTTAGTGTTGTTGATTTGGTGGATTTTCACCAGATATGGCATATAGTGCCAAAATTCACAAGCTTTTCATGTATTCATTTATAAGGACGAAGACCTTAACCAACTAAAATAATGATCATGAAATGATGTTTGTCTCGAGCGATTTACACATAGAAAAAATTACATATGGCCTCCATTAGACCCTTCTCGTTCTAACCCCAGGCATTGCAAATTTTCCACACATGTGGTCCTAACACCTGCAACTAAGTCTTGGTGTTATGCCACTAGCCCCTAGCCTTTATACCTTGTGCACCTTCGAAAACCGTTCGAGGTCGATCCTCTAGGCTTATGTGTCTTGGTGGGACCGCCTCTCCATAGGCATTATTTCTATTCATCGTCAACTCAAACTATTCATGCAACCATGTCTCAGAGCCCTATCATCCTTGGGAAACATATGTTTCACTCTTTTTGTTACCTCCAAAGCCGCTCCTCCTGATGTGATGTGTTCCAGTGGGATCCCTTTGCCACATACCCCTTTATCATTCATTTTTCACTCCAACTACATATGCATAGTGTAATCCACCTATCTCAGAGCCTCGTCATCCCAGAGAGAACTCTCATGTGTGCCTTTGTTTTCTCCCAGGCTCATTTCTCTTAGGTGACATGTCTCAGTAGGTCAACTTACTAGCATACAAACCAATCATGTACTAGATATAAGGGTGAGCTATGATTCCCTCACACAATCCTTGGGTTTTTCAAGGAATTTTTTGATTAAAATTTTAAAGGGTCTTGGGCCTATTCACCTATTTCATCCTCCACCATGTCCTCTCAGTACCCAATGATCCCAAAGTTCTAAAATTTTGTTGCCTTTGGCTCTTCAGGGGTTTGACCTCTGGGGTGATATGTCTATGGGGCCTCTGTAGTATAATGTGAACCAATCACATTATTTCCCCATTTTTTACTTCCTCTAGGCATGTACTTATCATTGTGTGTCATACCAGAAATTCTCCTTGCACCTCTTTTTGGTTCTTTCATGGAAGTCCCTCTAGGGTGATGTGGTTTTGGGCTTGTCCATGCACTAACTTATGCCAACCATATCTTTGTCTACCTACTATGTCACCTACTCCACTTCCTCTCGACATTATGTCATCCCATACTTCCAAACTTGTGCATGAATTTTTACTTTCGGGGAAGGTATCCTAGGGTGATTTGTCCCATAGGTAGCTCATGTGCCAAAATTCCACCAATCAACTCTCATCATGCTTGTTGTGTTGGCTATCCACGTACTCCTAGTGGCTATGTCATCCCAGAGTCTTCAGCCTTTGCTTGTGTATACCGCTTTCGGGGTGATGTGTCATATGGGCTTGTCATGCACCAATCATAACTTGTCTTCTCAGCCATGCGATGTTATACTAGTGTTACATCATCCCTAGGCTTCACCTTTTGCATGCACTTTCGTAATGTCCATGGAAATTATAACATGGTTATAACGTGGATATAGGCCCCACCGCCAGCCAAACATCACCTTCTACACTATTGAATTTTCATCCACCTTCGCCCAGAACATTATTTAGCTACTCCACTAATGGCACTACCAACTTTGTCAAACTAAAAAATATGTCACCAATTTGACCATGCCACTATATTTAGGGCTACAAATTTGATCTTAGGGCTTGTCACCTTTGGCTAACAATAAATTATGATCCAGGAGTCCATTTGTAAACTTCTATATACAACTATAAATCTCTTTCATAGCTCTATCCATCTGAGGAAGCCCCGTGATCATTTCAGCTGATATACTAAATTAAAAATGGCTCCAAATTTTTTGTACCCATCATTTCCTTTTCCATCATCTTATTTTCCTTTGCCATCAATGACAACAAACTTTTAACATGCCCCTAAAGGGTAACACTTTTTGAAACCTGTGCAACTTCCTTGAAGGTCTTACATGCAGGGGAGGGGGTCATATTGGAACATTAGAGGATACTTCACCTCGCAACCTTGAACATTTTGTAGCATGATTTTCTTTTCTATAGCGATTTGTACACCAAATGTGTGAATGAGAAGGCCATGCAACATTCACCTGATTTAGTTTCTCACTCATAACAAATATGTGACTTTGTAAGACATTCAAAGTAGGATAAGTTGAAGTAGACCATAGATTAAATTTATTAGGATATCCCACCATTTCTTTAATCTTCATCACATGTTCCAATAATGCTTCCTACAAATTATTAATATTTTGTTGTGTTAGAGGTATCCTTGTCAAAACTAATAGAGCATGAATGAACCACTCCTTTTGGTATTCCAGGTGAATATTATGAGTTATTTTTCCCAAATCATACTTAAATTGTTGCATACATTCTCACGAAGTATCCCCTTTTCTCCTCCTAATTTCCCTTGGTTTTGTCAGGCCCTGTTGCTCAGTCTGAGGCAATTTGAAGTCCTTAATGAACTCTTCCTTTAATTCATCAATGGTTAAACTTGGAATGATCAAAGTAGCTTTTATATATGAGTTAAGAGCTCAATCCCTCATAGTGGTTTGAAATTCAGCTAGCTTGGTGACGTATGGTGTTCCTTTAGACCTCCAAATGCCCTCACGTGAGTACCAATGTTGCTTCACATCCTCATCACCCTGACCATTAACTTAAGGTAGCCCATAAAGGAAACAACCACATTACCAACCATAAAAAAAAATTTGCGAGAAACAAACACAAATCCTTACAATCTAGGTTGGGAGATATTACTCAAACCTTGTTGTTCGCCACTAGTAGAACCTCTACTTGTACCTATCTTACAAAACTTTGTATCTTTAATATGTTTAGGAAGAAATCTTACCAAATTAAAATAATGTACTAGGTGAAGGGATGGAGAGGAACTAGCTAAGCTGCAACCTTGAAAAAAATTACTTTTGGGGAAATTATCATCCTCATAAAATTATCTTCTCATTACGAAATTCATCTTGTCATATGTAGGGGTGCTAAGATCAATATCTGCAATCTTTGAACTTGGAGTTACAAGTTCACCTAATTCCTGGTAAACATTCTCACTTTGACTTGGTTCTCCTTCTTCACGTCCTCTAGCTCTTCTTCCTATACTGGAGCTCGCATATCCCTTCAACTCTCCCTTTAGAATCTCAAGCTTGGCCAACACTTCTCCTATATGCTTAAAATCCCTTCATCTTCTTCAAACCTCTCTAATCTTCGGCTCTCTCCATTCATCATATATCTAAGCTCTCCTCATTGGTCTAAGATATCATGCATTCTACATCTCCTCCCCATACATCAAAACTTTCTTTCACATTTTTGAACTGGTTAGCACCTCCCAGAAGTCCCCTGCCCCAGCATTAGGGTTTGAAATTGCCATATTAGATGGAGGAAATGGTAACATTCTTTCTTATACCATCAAAAACTTAATCCAAAAGGTAATATCTTTCAACAATCTTCCCCCCTTAAGACAAATCTAAATACTACTTCCATTTTAGAAAATGGTTGGTGGTTTTCTGCAGCAAACTCGATGATGTATGCTTCCAATGTAGCTTGTACCCAAAAGTTGAGAACTTTTGTAAGTTTGTGATCCAACCTATGTAAAGCAATTATATCAACTGTAGTCCAAGTCTTGAATATTCGACTAGAACTCCCAATCCTCAAGGAATGTTGCAATCTACTTAGCCAATTATGAAAATTCTGAGGAAATTCACACCAAAATATCTTGTATTGGTCATTAGAAGGCTAAAAAAGGAATCTCATCATGGACCTAATCTATGTTTTTCTATCGTAGTTGTGCCTATTGATAAATAAAAGAATCACACTTCTCTTTCTACCATTCTCAAATGCCACTATTGAGGATTCTAGTCACGATTATGTGAAACCCCAATTACTTTTCAAGTCCTAGCAGCAAAACCATTTGCTGGAAAATATTACGACACAGACCCAAGGTTCTGTGTTAGGGTCCCAACAAATGCTTCCATCATAGCCTATCTTAACGTCGACATATTCAATATTCCACAAGGGAATAAGGTCTCACCGAAGATGTTGTTGAGAGTTAGATGTGTTGATTGGGGCTTAGATGGTGATAAGATAAATTAAGCCAATTAAAATATACAGGCGCAACCATTAACCATTATAGATAAATAATATGAAATCTTGTGCAAGAAATAATAAATCACATTGCACATGAACTTAATACATTAACTCAAAAATTTTAAATAGGCACATAAACACAAACAAATTTAAACATAAAACATAATGAAGCTCCTTGCAATAATCTTTCCATATTATTATTGAGCTTGATCATCATTATATTCACAGATCTACATTATCATAGCTAGATATCCCAAAGATCACTCCCAAAGAACTCATTACAAGCATGAAATTACAACATATGAATGTGAGACATAATGTCAACAGTATGTCAACCTCTCTCTATTATTTTTTCCTCCTATTTCATAACTTGCCTTACATATCTCTATATAGCTTTGACCCATTGATCTCGTCCAGTTAACTCATGGTTGCTTGATAGAGTCAACTCTAACCACTTTGATGAGATATGTCCATCTCTCACTCGCTTAGTCCACATTTGCTTGATTTTTTCAATTGCAACAGCTTGATCCTCCTTTTTCAAGCTTGATGACTTCTAAAATTACCACTCAGTCCATTTCTTTACATTTCCTTCTTTCCACTATGTTCTTCCAACCAAATTAACCATGATCTTTCCCAACGTACACTATGTGTTCTCTACAACCATAATCTCAACAAAATTCTCCAAAAAAAAAAATTAAGGGCCTAACAACATATGCGAGTGGGTATGCTATGGGAGAGGTATTGATGCAGGGACGAAGGCTTCTATGCTACCATCCTAAAGTACTTCACGGGGAAGTTCTTAACTACCCTACCTATGACAAGGAGTTATATATCCCGGTGGAAGATGTGAAGAAGTGGAATAAATATCTGATGGTAAATGAGACAATGATCTACATAGATCATAAGCCACCATAGTGCCTACAAGCGTAGAGTAAGCTACAACAACCTACGCATTACAAGTGGATGGGGTTTCTATAACAACTGCGTTTAGTGATCAAGTACAAGAAGGGAAGAACAAATAGGTTGGCCAACATTATTTCAAGGCCACTCACATCAAAGATCATATATTTGGGAACTCTGATGCATAGGGACCCATTTCCCCGTGATGCATACATAGAGGCATATTTAGGAGATGAGGACTTCAAGGAAGCGTTTCAACAACTGCAAATCCAAATTCATGTGTACGATAGTGACAATATCATTAAATACCATCTCGAAGATGTGATAATCTACAGGATGAATAATTTATGTGTTCTTAAAGGTGAGCGATTTTAGCTAATTAGAGAGGGTCACATCTTCAAGGTAGTAGGGAAATTTGGTTTAGGGAAGATAGTATCCAACTTACATAGGTATTTGTATTAGCCCAAGATGAAAAAACATGTAGCTAGGTTCATAAGAGGATTGATGCTTTATTGTACCAAAAAGTCTAGCAATAGAAAACATGGTATATATCATCAATTAAATGTACCTACTCATCCCTCCATTTCCATGGACTTTGTGGGAGTTTTACCAACAACCAAGAAGAGACATGACTACCTGTTCATGGTATTTTATAGGTTCAAAAATATGTGTGTTCTAATCCCATGTAAAAATAACAATAGTAGGTAAGAAGAAAAAAACTTGCTCTTTGGATAGATTTGGGTGAACTTTTGGATGCCAAGGAGCATCGTATCAGATAGGGACATGATATTTCTTAGTGCATTTTAGATTTATTGTGGGAGAAGATGGGCACAAAGTTGAAGAGGTCTACAACATTGCACCATTAGATGTATGGGCAAACAAAAATAGTGAACATGACTTTGGTGTAGCTTTTGAAGGGTGCTTTTGAATGGTTATAATCAAAGGCATCTAAAGAACTGGGATGAAAATCTAATATATATACAACACTCTTATAACAATGTAGTCCACTCTTCTACTGGTAAGTCCCAATCCAAGACTTGTTTTGGATATTTTTTTCCTTCATCTTTGGATATTGCATGTGGATAGTAAGGAGGAGTGATGGAGGATCTTACAGGGGATGCCTTCAGGGCTGAAAAAATTATGTAGAAGATCACGTATATATATATATATATATATATATATATATATATATATATATATATATATATATATATATATATATATCTAGGTATAGGAGACACTAAAAAAGTTATAGTAAAAATATGAGACCAGGTATGATCAAAACATAACAAAGAATTAGTTCTATGTGGGAGACAAAGTATCGTTAAAGTTGAACAAGGAGAGGCTATAGGGTCCTGATAAGAAAATCAAGGTTTTACAATATGGTATTTTGAGATAACAAAAAAGGTTGGATATAATGCTTATAAACTCATTATAGCGACATGCATGCACATTTACTCAGTTGTGTATGTAGAAAATATGAAACTCTATGATCCTTCCATTCTAGATTAGGAAGAGGAAAAGGGCTTACCCCATATGGAAGATTTGGAACCAAATGCTCAGTTAGATTTGAAAAAAGATACATTTTTATAGAAAAGGTATATAATTACAAGATAGGGGCAACATGAGCTTTGGAGTATTGAGTTCAAAGGAAAACTTATAGGCAAGTCTAAATGGTATACCCTAGAGAAGGTGGAGGAAAAATTTCCTCATCTCATCTAGTAGAATATTTTGAGGACAAAAATCCTCCCAAAATGGGGAGCTGTTATCTATATTAGATAAGTATATTGTATTTTATCAATATCTATGCTTCTAGAGTGGAAAATGTGTAGGAATCAACTCATAGGACCAATTTAACTAACAAGACCTATTTTGGAAAATTAGGGTTTGAAACCTTTTGGGAACATTTTGAGGCATCAAATGACATTTTTTGGGGGTAAAAATGTGCCACTTTGGTTCATAAAATTTTAATCATATTATACACACAAAGACCTTTCCAACAACATTAGAATCACCTCAATCAGAGCATGTATATAAAATTTATCCCACTTAGAAGTTAACATTTCTATTTTGATGTAGATTTATGAAGGAATGAAATAAAATACAAATTTAAACAAAAAACAGAGATACAACGAAAGAAAAAAACTTCAAGTAATTATTAATAAGTATTGAAAACTATTTACATAGAGGATGGAACAAATTAGCTAGGGCGATAGTAGCTTATCTCTGAAAAGAGATGTGACGAATACCTTCCTTCTAACCTATGTTATGATATGGGTTAGATACCTTTTTATCATAGAGAGGAAGTTTGAAAGCCTAGCGCTAGGAGATGAAGCACCAATGGTTTTGGGCCCTATTGGGGTAAGTTGGACCGCCAACTTCCCAAGGTCATAAATTTGGAAATGATCTTAGTTTGGCTATCATAACACCTTATTTTGAAGATATACACAAGGAGACAAAAAATGAATATGTGAAATAAATTTTGACACTTTTATGGTCTCTTTTTTTTCTTAGAAAATCTCTTGTAGGACCTCAAAATGGCTCCGTAAGTTTAGGACAAAAAAATACCAAAAATAGAAATTTGTGCTAGAACTAAGGAAACTAAAAGGAAACAGTTTTAGGTGTCCCAATGGAATAAGAGGGTAACCACCATGTTATAGACATATTTGGCCACTGCAACCCCAATCACATATGTCCATAAACCAAGGGCTTCTAAGTCCCTAAAAGTATTGTTTCATACCCTAAAGGAGCAAGGCCAGCTAATTACATCATCTCTCATAAGTTCTCCCTGAAAAACTACTCAGAACTAGTCAAAACAGGACCATAGAGACGTCCCAGTGCTAAGGGTGAGATGCATCTCACCTTCCACATGCAAAAAGTCTGATGCATACTGAAAATCCCTTCTATAGGGTACGATGAGCGAGAGCAGACAAATGGCAGAGGCAGTTGGCTAGGTGGAAACCCATAGAATCTTCTAGAAACTGCCCATTTGACACTTTCCTCCCTAAATTCGCCCAGGTATGAGTAAGAGATCATGAAATATCCAAGTGGAACCAAGAACTATCAGAGAGATGACACTAATCAAAATCCGAGAAGCTGACTCACCCACCTACAAACATCTATATATGGATCCCTCATCCTAGAGATCTAAAGGTTGGAATTTTGTATTTTGTAAGGAAGTTTTGTTGGTTTCTCTGTGCAACACTGTATTGTTGGGTGATTTAAGCTTTTCATGAGGTGAAGAGGGATTTCATGGTGGGAAGATGATGCTAGATCAGACAGCCTGGTTGTAATCCTCTCTTCTACTACTTCTATCAATAAAGTTATTTGAGTTTTCCTCCATATGCTTGTATATCTCTGAATCTTGTATTTGTATATGCATTTATATGGTTAATGTACATCTGATCCTACATTGTTTATGTTTATAGATATCTATGCTTTGATGGTAATTTGTTTCTTTGACTCTACATGTGTTCTTTGAAGCGGGACAAGTGAGAAAGGAGTGGCGAAAGATCTATCAAGGGACAGAGGAAACGAGCAAGGAGACTAGCGAAACACTGAGGTTGGTACTCTCTGCTTCTCTCTTATCTATCTCTCATAAAGGAAAACATAAGTGACTTTAGTTTGTTTGTTTCTAATATAGCTACCCGTCTTAGTGGGACTAGCAGCTCTGAATGGACACTAGTTTTCCCGATAACACACCAATATCTGCTTTAATCATTCCTCTCCCCTTAGGAAGTAATGGTTCCCATTGTTTTGAGTGCCTCCATGAGATGGGGAACTTCTGCTAAACTTGGTCCCTAGTGAGCCACTTTCCTTGGTACAGAAGCTTGTCAGCTTTGCGAAACTGATTTAGTTGAATCCTCTATTGGTGAGTGTTCTTAAACTATGACTCCATGATCTAGTCAGTCTTGGCCTATTCAATGCACTCTGAGTTGAGCTTTGCTGGTGTCAACTTCTCAACAATGTCTGATGCATCCAAAAATGGTGGAAAGTATGGTCGATAGAAGTCAACATTAAACATTAGGTGTAGGCAAAGGAATGGGGGAATGTTGAGCTCAAAATCTTTGTCACCCACAACTTTGGTGATGGGATAAGGCACATATCAGAGTGGTCTAAGCTTTGAATGGGATCAAGGCATTCCTTCTGTAAATGGAACCAAACTTTGTCACCCACTTGAAACTTATGTGGCAGCCAATGTTGATCAGAATGTTATTTGTACTTAGCATTGGATTTATCCATGATATCATGGTCCTGCTTGTAAATGTGTTGGATGCATTAAATAAATTTGTTGGCTTTATTAGCCTTAGATTTAACATGCGCAAATTCTTCATGTGTAGTCACAAGAGGCATTGTGACATTAATGGGACACAATGGTTGAAATTCCATGCCCACTTGAAATGTGTTGTGTCCATTCAAGATATGGAGAGCTTTGTTATCGTTGTGTTGCACATAGGGAAGACTCTCATCCCATGTTTGTGGATGCTTGAAGTTATACATGTGTTGTATGTGCACTATGATCATGTTACCAACCCATTTATGACCATCAGTGTATGGATGGAATGCAAGCTTAGTGTCCAATAATGACCATAGCCTCTATTACAGATCCATTTGGGCACATCAATCCCATCATCCAGATCAGTGTTTTAGGGCTCATCAAACCCTAATTTCAGTTGCTTCATGCCCTAAACAAGTCACCCCTTTGAATGCCTCCGTCCTAGATAGTTTCAGGACTTGAAGACATCCAGAAATAGCCTCTAGAGGGACTAGCATAAGTAAGCTCTTGTGAAGGTGCATTGTAGAGCAGTTGATTCCACTACTAGGGTACTCTGTAGAGCACTTAGGCTTCCTTTCACCTGCTCTTGGTGAGATTAAGCGAAATTCACATAGGGTTTGGAGAATATTCTTATCTTTTGGAGTCATCTAGAAGGTTCCCTCACTTATCAACTCCTATTAGCTCGAAAATGGATGAGGAATCAGTTAAGGTGCATCCTATCCTCTCGTCCCTTCCTCCATGGAACTAAATCTAGGTATGGAAGGCCATTAAATGCCACCCTTTATGACAAAACCTTTTTCATCTTCATATAAATTGACCACTCATCTAAGTGATCAGGGGCTAGATTATGTTGAATTGTATGGAGATAATGTTGCTATGATATTTGGCTATGAAGCAAGTATTTTAATGCTACATTTTTGTCATGCTTTTGATGTGATGTGGATGGGATCCAAGATGGAGGAATGGATTTGAATCAGACACCAATGGTTGTAATTCCTTCTTCTATTTAATAAAGTGTTTGAAGCTTTCTCCCATATGTTTGTATTGTTTCATAATTCTTATATGTGTGAATTGTATCTGATTCCTTTCACTTATATTCAGTAGATCATGTGCTTTGATCGGTTCTCTATTTTTTGTTGTGTTTATAGGTACTTCTCAAGAATATTAAGTATGGGAAGGAGAGATAGGATCGATACAAGGGAGACTAGAAGAAAGCAGAGCTACAAGTAGGTCTTCTCATCTTCTCATCTTATCTATTTCTTATAGGCAAAGACTAAAACACTTTAAACTGTTGTTCTAAATACAACTACTTATATAGGGAATTAGTATTTATCCGTAGATACCAAATTCTCCAAAACAAATTGGTGACCATAGTGGGGAAGATCATCCTTCCTTGTAGCTTATTCACCTCCTAAGACATTCTTGTAGACCCTACTTGTGTTCATTGACTGTATTTCGGCTCTTTTGCATTGAATTTTGGTCAAAAATTGAGGTTAGATGACTCTTGAGTGGCCTCTCAGGAATCAATGCAGGCTTGGTTAGGGGACAATACTCTACAAAGCACCCTTGTGTGAGAGACAGTGCTCTACAGTGTAGTTAGGCCCTCTTTGATCAGTGTTGATCCACCTTAGGTAAAATTCCCACCTTTGGATTGAGTTTTTGACAAATTTCTTATGTTTGATTGCTTGATGATTGATCAATGAATGTAATATCTCAAAAAACAAGTTTTTTTTATCTCCTTGTCTAGCCCTACTTTGAATTGATTGATTAATGTTTCTTAAATGTTTTCTTTGTCATTATCAGTTTATAGTCAAAGTTATAGTATAGTTGATTAATATTTGTTCGAAAGAAAGTGTCGTAAAGCCTTATTTTCCTTTGCAACAAAACTGTCATAAAAGTCTTCATTATTATCAAAGATTGATTGATTGTATGTGCATATTTCCTTTTTGTTCATCATAACATTAAGGGATTCGAAAAGAAAAACTTGTATCGTTCATATTGTAGTTTGTGAATGTTTGAAAGGAATAGCTAGGGAAATTTCATTAGATGTTAATCCAGGTGGATATTAGTGACCACTTGCCAAGTCCACTTTGACCCCCACCATTGTTTCTTTCAGCTTTTCAGTTTCCTTAATTGTAGCACAGTTTATTATTTTTAGCGGTTTTTCGGGTCCTAAATTTCTGGAGCTATTTTGAGGCCCTAAACGAAGTTTTTTGGGAAAACTGGGAGCAACATGGGTCCATGGACCGATGTTGCTCGTCCCAAACTTGTAGTTCTCAGATAGATCCTTCTAATGAGATATTTTACACGTCAAACAGAGATCGTATGCCAAATTTATGACCCCAGGAAGTTGATGTACCAATTTACCCAAATAGGGCCCACAGTTTGGCGTTTCATCTTCTAAGGTTAGGTTTTTGGACGTTGAGGGTTTTCCATTATTTCTCAACAATAAATAGGCCTTCGAGCCTCATTATAACACAGTTTAGAGGCATGTAGCCGCCACATCTCTTCTCAAAGATAAGCTACCATCGCCCTAGCTGGTATATTTCCATTGTTGTTTGTAAGCATATTTCAGTATTTTACATTAATGAAATGAAGTATTGTTTCTGTTGCATCTTTGTTTTTATAGTTATCTCTGTAACTTGTTGCATTCCTGTCTAAATCTGGATCAGTGGAATCAGAAGCATGTTCTGACTCTGAGTCAGAACCCGACAAGGGGAATGACAAAGGGAAGTAGATTATATATGCAGAGCCCAACACCACCATTGCCACTACGAAGATCCAGAAGGAGGAACTCGAAGATCCAGAGGAGGAGGAGCGTCTCTTCCACTACTAGATGTGGGTAAAGGGCTCCCCGCTACAATTCATTGTCGACAGTGGGAGCCAAAAGAACCTCATTTCGACAGAGGTCGTGAAGCAGCTAGGCTTACCGACCACAGCACATCCACAATTGTACACCATTGGGTGGCTTCACCAAGGATGGGATCTTCGCATGAGCCAATAGTGTCGCCTTCCATACAACATCAAGCCCTTCACAGATGAGGTATTGTGTGACATTGCTCCCCTTGAAGTTTGTGATGTATTATTAGGACAACCATACTTGTGGAAGTGACATGCTATGTATGAATCAAGGCCTTGTGCTGTTATTATTACTTTGCGAAATATGTTGTGTAGGATACCGGAGGTGGCACCACCTATCGCCATCTCTTTGGTTACTGCAAAAAAATGCAGTAAGCTCATTTCCAAAACTGGGAAAATTTATTTCCTAATGATACGCCCTCAAGGAAAGAAGAAGACGATAGCCATGAACTCTAGACAGGGCCCCTCCACACAAAAACTACAGATGGATAAGGTCGTGAAGGAGTACAAGGACATCTTCACCTCCCCCGTAGGGGATCCTCTGCACTGTTAAGTCAAACACTCTATCGATATGATCCCAGGTGCATCGCTACCCAATGGTCCAATCTATCGGCACTCTATTCTAGAGAAAGATGAAATCAAGAGGCAGATTTAGGATCTGCTGCAGAAAGGTTACATCCATCAGAGTTCATCACCCAGTGGGAGCCCAATCAAGTTAGTACAGAAGAAGGATGGGACTTGGAGACTCTGTATTGACTATCGGGCATTGAACAAGATCATCGTCTGTAATAGGTACCCGTTTCCATGGATTAATGACCTCCTGGACCAACTAAAGGGGAAAAATATTTCATCAAGATCGATTTGAAGTTAGGATATCACCAAGTACCAATCGAACCCTCTGATGTGTCAAATATTGTCTTCAAATCCAAGGAGGGCCTTTTCGAATGGTTGGTTATGCCTTTCAGATTGACGAATGCTCCTGCAAACTTTATGAGGCTAATGGTTGACATATTGTGGCCATTCACCAACTCATTTGTAGTGGTATACTTGGATGACATCCTAATCTTCAGCCAGAGTTGGGAAGAGCACCTCCACCACATCCAACAAGTTCTCTAAACACTGCGGCAACAAAAGTTATGTGCCAATTTGGAGAAATGCACTTTTGGTATGACCCAGGTTTAGTATTTGGGATACATTATTGATGAACAAGGGGTGCATGTGGATCTAGCCAAGATCCAAGTCATTCAAGATTGGCCATCTCTAACCACTCTAACAGAGCTCCGTAGCTTTCTAGGTCTTTCCAACTTCTACTGCAGGTTCGTGTTGGGATTTTCTCATATCACTTGGCCCTTGAGTCAAGTCACCAAGGGAGGAGCGAAAGAAAAATTCTTTTGGTCTGAATCTCAATAGAAGGCATTCACAGAGTTGAAAGATCTCCTCTTCATGGCACCCGTTCTCGCATTACCAAACTTGCAACAAGCATTTGAGGTTGAGACAGATGCCTCTAACTATGCTATTGGGGTAGTCCTTACTCAACACGGGCATCCAGTGGCATATCACAATGAGACACTTTCTGACACAATCCGGAAGTATCCCACTTATGACAAAGAGATGTATTCCATTGTGCAGGCCTGCCGACAATGGAAGCATTACATTTTGGGGAAGGAAATGGTCATCCACACAGACCACCGACCCCTGCAGTTCATACAGACCCAAGGGAAATTGCAGAATGATTTCCATCAGAAGTGGTCCACATACCTACAACAGTTCCATTTGAATATCAAGTATAAGAAGGGAAGCACCAATAATGTTTCAGATTGCCTCAGTCAACAACCGATCATGGAGTTAACCACTGTGCTCAAATCTTGTGGGCACGAGACTTCTGACTGGCCACTTCTCTACAAAAGCGACCCAGAATTTAGCCACACATACCAGACACTCTTGGAGGGTCAGCATGTTCCAGATTTTCACCTCCAGGATGCTTTGTTATGCCACCTGGGTCACCTTTGTGTTCCTTCAAGCGAGCATGCCAAGATGATATGGGATGCACACTACAGTCGGGTTGCTGGGAATTTCGGGGTTGAGAAAATGGTGGCCATACTACAAAAGTATTTTTATTGGCTGAATCTTCGACAGGATGCCGGGAAGTATTTCAGATCATGCACTGCCTGTGCCATTGCCAAATCGAACATCAAGAAGCAAGGCCTCTATACCCTACTGCCTACCCCTAGCTGACCTTGGGAATCCATCTCCATGGATTACATGTGAGGCCTTCCTTCCACTAAGCATGGAAATGACTGTGTTTTTGTGGTCGTCAACAGGTTCTCAAAGATGGCCATTATGGCAGCCTGCAAGAAGAATATCATAGCAGAAGCCACTACTAAACTCTTCCTTGAATGAGTGTGGGTACACTTGTTAGCATTATGATACAAGTGTTGTCCTTGATGGCAACTCACTCAGATGGAAGATCATAGTGCTGCATGACAACAACAAAGAATTACAGATCAGACTACACAGAATGAAGAAAGAGAGGTATACGTAGGTTCAATTTGACCAAGCTGCATATATACGCAAGTTCACTGACCACAAGTAGTGTATACATACACACGCACTTTCATAGAAGGAAAAGTGTGTATACTTTGGAAAACTAATTTTTTGGTCTGAGGTATTTGGTCCATTGTATTTTGATCTACAGTATTGGTCCAAGGTATTTGGTCCGAGGTGTTGACCCTAGGTATTCAGTCCAAGGTATTGGTCCTAAGTGGTTTTCATCCATGGTATTGAGAAAGGCCTAAAACTATAAAAGGAGGAGAAGATCATTAGGCCAAGTGTGCAAGTATTGAATATCTGATGAAGTGTGAAATCTAGTATGCACGTTATTGGCTTATGGTACTGTGCTTGATCTGAACCAAGGATGAACCTCAGCGGTTGGTGAAGGATAAGATCTAATGATGGATTAGGATCTTAAGGCTTGAAATGAATTATCATTATGTGGCTTGATCATGTACAGTCTAGATCTGAATACTGACGCATGTGTTGTTGTGTACATATTATGATCTGGGTATAACTTAAGTCTGGAATAGCTGCAGAATTATGAATTAATATTTGTAAATCTATACACTGGTTGTCTTTGATAAAAGCGCGTATACACGCAAGTTCAACACATGGAAGTAATGCATACCTCATCAAGTATCTTTCATTTGTTTCTATTTACTGCTGCAGAATTCTGGGTTCTGGTATGGGTTCTGGTGACTGTATTCTGGTGACAGTATTCTGACCGATCAAATTGACTAGCAAAGTGATTGATTGATTCAGTTATGCGTGATTCAGAAAGTGATGGTTGAGTTTCAATGATTGGTTGATGCAGATGTATTTGATGATTGAATTGCAGTTATAATGTTGTTGATGGATCCAGTCTGAAAATTTATGAAACATGGTCCCTGGAGGAACAGAGAAGGTTGTAGCCTTCTATAGGTCGGTGCCTACATACTAGTAAGCATATTGGCTAGTACAAGAGCTAGGGCGTTGTAGCTCCCTTCCAGTAGAAGCTGGAGAATGAGAGAAGGTTGTAACCTTCTACAGGTAGAAGTCTGCGTACTGGTGTAAGTCTGCACCAGTACAAAATTGTAAACAAATTTTCTTGTTATTAAAATAAGACAGAGACGACATCAACAGGTGGTTTTCACCCACATTGGGTTTCCACCTTATATCTTGGTGTTCATGTTTGTTTCTTATGTGTGATGCTTTATTCTGATTTTACTGCATTGTCTAATAAATCTTTGATAAATTGGGTAAATCAAAAGTTCTCTACATATATGCTTGTTGCTTTAAGTACAGTCACATATACACGCAAGTTCACTTAGATTAAGTAGCATATACAAATCTATTTGGGAAATTGAATTATTGATATGATAATACTGATTCACCCCCCCTCTTAATATTATTTCCGACAATTGGTATCAGAGCAGGTCCTTCAGAAGAAGCTTGATCCTTGAAGGGAGATCCATCATCATGAGTAATCAAGAAAGCATGGGAGCCATCAGACCACCAATATTTGATGGGAGCAACTTTGTTTATTTGAAGATTAGAACCATAGTCTATCTACAATCACTTGGAATGGATGTCTGGGAAATCATGGAAGGAGGATACACATTTCCATCAACAATTCCTACAGATACGGCAGGTAAAAATCAATATGAAACCAATGCCAGGGTTGTCAATACATTATTGGGAAGTTTGTCACAATCAGAGTTTTTCAAAGTTATGCAGTTCAAATAAGCCAAAGAAATATGGGACAAAATCGTTCTAAGCTACGAAGGAGACTCTCAAGTAAAACGTGCTAAACTGCATACTCTCAGAATTCAATATGAAACTCTTAAGATGCACAATGATGAAAGTATAGCTAATTACTTATTATGTATAGATGAGGTTGCCAATTGTATGAAGAATTTGGGTGAAGAGATAAAGGAAGTTACCTTAGTTGAGAAAGTTTTAAGATCCTTGTCTGCTAAATTTGAATCAAAAGTATCTGCCATAGAAGAAAAATAGGATCTACAGACTATCACTATGACACGGCTTCATGGAATCTTAACTACCTTTGAGATGAGAAAAGGAGGCCCACCAGATATGAGAGAAGCCACATTTAAAGATTTAGTAAAAGGAAAGGAAGAACTCAATGAATCAGGACATATTTAATAAGAAGAAGATGAAGTAAACTTTGTTAAGAAGCTTCAACGGGGTTCCAAACGATTTAGAGGTAAACTACCTTTCAAATGTTTTTCCTGTGGTAGAGTTGGTCATTATGCTGCCAAATGTCCTCATAAAGATAAATATGATAAAGGGAATGAATCTGCAAAATGGAATAGAAAAAAAAATGTAAGTAAAAAGAGTTACTATACTCATGAAGATAGCGATGGTTTATCAAATAGTGATGAAGATGAAAATAGTAATGACTATAGACTTCTAATGGCTTATGACAATGATAATTTTTCGGATGCTGACCTTCATGAAGAAATCTCTAAACTCAAGATCTGTTTAGAAGAAAAGAATATGATTATAGATACCATGACATACCAACTTGCTAAAAGAGAAAAACACAATGAAAAACTAGAATGTGAAATTGTGGGTCTAAGAAAGGATCTTGAAAACAAAATCTCTCAATCTTAGATTTGCTAAAGGATTAGAAACTTTAAATAAATTATCAAAGTGAAATTTTCTCCTCTGATAAAGATAGGTCTTGGATATACTGAAGAAGTATCTCAATCACAGAAAACGTCAACCTCCACTAAAAGCTATCTTAATGTAGCAAAGAACAGTGAATAATGTGACAATTGTTAGCAAAGGATAAATCAAGTTCAATTTTCTTCAAGGATGAAAGCCACAGCCAACCTTGGGTAAATTATATTCAATGTGCTTCAAAGATTAATATCAATAGAAACTACAATCACTAGGTCAATAGATTAGATAATCGTAGGAACTTATTTAATGGTCAATGTTACTCATGTCATAATTTTGGACACAAAGCTGCTCAATGTGTTTCTTAAAAAACCAACATGACTAGAGAATCAAGAAATGAAAGCAATGTGATAGGGATTAAGAAAAGTTCCTATAATAACTTTTCTCTTCTTGAAAATTAAGTAGAATTCTCAATCTGTAACAACTTTGGCCATGAAGAATCTAAATGCAGGAGTAAATTTTGGCAAATATCTCAAAAGGAGCAAACTCCATTAAATCCCAAAATATGGAGACGGAAAGAACCTCAAACAGAAAGATGTGGTACAACCTTGTATGCAGAAGGATAAGAAAATTAATGGTACATCAAAAGTGGATGCTCAAAACACATGACATGTGACAAAGAAAAACTCCACTCATTTAATGCCTTAGAAAAGGAAAATAATGTCTCATTTGAAAATGACACTCCTGTTGTCATAAAAGGTAAAGGTTTTGTTTTATTGAAAGAAAAGGTTAAAGCTGGGAATGTTATGTATGTAGACTTGAAGCCATGAGAATGTTTCTTGCTCTTTCTAGTTTTCAAAAATTCAAAGTATACCAAATGGATGTAAAACCTACTTTCCTTAATGGAGACTTAGAAGAAGAAGTCTATATTGAAAAACCAGAAGGATTCATTCTTGGAAATGATGCAAAACTTGTATGCAGACTCAGAAAGGCTCTCTATGGTCTAAAACAAGCTCCAAGGACCTAGTATTACCGTCTTGACAAATATCTCCACCAATAGGGTTTCTCAAAGGGGTCAACAGATAGCAATCTATATACAAAGATTGACACTGATAAATTGCTAATAATTGTTGTTTATGTTGATGATACCATTTTTGGTAGCAATGAAGAATCCATGAGTCAAAATTTTTCTTCAGTAATGCAGCAATAATTTGAAATGTCATTGCTTGGTGAGCTTACCTATTTTCTTGGTCTACAAGTTCAAAAAAATAAATGTGGTATTTTTGTTTCACAAACCAAATATCTCAAACAGATCTGGAAAAATTATGGCATGGAAGATTCTAAACCAGTATGTATCCCAATGGTAAGAGGACACAGTAGCAACTTAAATGATGAATCAGCAGTAGTACATCAACCAACTTACTGATCAATGATTGGCAGTCTGATTTATCCAACAGGTACCTGCCCTGACATCATGCATGCAGTAAGAATAGTTGGAATATTCCAAGAAAATACAAAGGAATCACACCTTTGGGCAGTGAAAATGATTTTCAAATATCTTCAAGGAACACAGAACTTTGGTTTATGGTATCCTAGAGATACAGATCTTACTCTTCATGCATATACAGATGCAGATTGGGCAGGAAGTGTTGATGACAGAAAACGAACTAGTGGTGGTGCATTCTATATGGGTTCCAGGTTACTGTCTTGGTTCAACAAGAAATAAAGTCCAATTGGATTATTTACAGCTGAAGCAGAATATGTGGCTATTGCATCTTGCTACACACAACTACTTTAGATGATGCAAACCTTGAAAGACATTCAGATCACATGTACTCCACCCATCTCCATTCTATGTGATAATACAAGTGCCGTCAGTATTTCAAATAATCTAGTCATGCACTCCAAGACCAATAACATACCCATCAAATATCATTTTCTATGTGAACAAGTGCTTGAACAAAAGGTCAAATTGGAGTATGTTCCCTCCAAAGAACAGGTTGCTGATATATTCACTAAACCACTGCCCAGAGAGACATTTGAATATCTTAGACAAAATATGGGAGTAGTTGCTGCATCATCTTGCTGTTAAATCCTATTTTTCAGAAAAGGTTTGCTATACGCAAGTTTCATGAAGCGTAATCGCATACATACACAAGTTTTTGTGGGCACAGCCATGTATATGTTGGTTTGAGGAAAAGCAGTGGGCCAGACTCAGGAACAAGGGGTCTGATATAGTACAGCCAATTACCTACTCTGTTTGATGATGGTTACAATCTGTTGATAACATGTGGAAATATGTTGGTCCTCATAAAGTGTTTGATAACTTGACGTATATCTGATTAATGATGATGCCTTGATATTTATTACTAATATATGCAATAATCAGATATGATAGTGAAAATCTGGCACAGGTTCACGGGGAGCATATGCTTCTAATAATGAATTGTTGGCATTATCTTAGAAGATCTTGGTACAACTCCGTATAATTGTTTTGATTCAGGTGACTCTTTTGATCATAGAAATATATAGGTTGTGGTCCTGATGTTGCTGATGGTGCAGATCATATATAGTTCTTGATGACTATCATGGTATTGTTTATATTGGTTGTCCTTATTATAAATGTCATGCATATCATTTAATGTAAAGGTCATGAAAAGACCTAATTTGTAACCCCACTATGCATGGGATGGATGATGTAATATTTCTCGTTTTCATCATGTATAAATAATTAGTATATCCCCACTTGGTTGGGTGGATGAGTCAAATTTGGTATATCCCCACTTGGTTGGGAGATGGATGTATGTATGAGTCATTGGTGTTAGGAAGGTCATAGGTGATGTATGTATAAAGTCATGAAAATCTTTTTGCAGACTTTGCTTGCACTCAGGGGGAGCATGGAATCAATCATGGGAGCTCAATCAATACATTTCAGCATATCAGAGAATTCATCATGTACTCAGGGGGAGCATGACCAGCATAATGTATGTCAAAGGGGGAGCATGACCCTTTGCCCTTGATGTCAAATGGGGAGAGTGACTTGGTGTTGTTGCTTCCATCAAGTCCAAAGGGGGAGATTGTTGGAATTATGATACAGGTGTTTTCCTTGATGGTAACTCACTCAGATGGAAGATCATAGTGCAACATGACAATAGAAAAGAATTACAGATCAGGCTACACATAATGAAGAAAGAGAGGTATATGTAGTTCACCTTGACCAAGCTTCGTATACACGCAAGTTCACTGACCACAAGTAGCTTATACGTACACACGCACTTTCATAGAAGGAAAAGCGCATATACCTTGGAAAACTAAGTTTTTGGTATGAGGTATTTGGTCCATGGTATTTTGATCCATGGTATTGATCCAAGGCATCTGGTCCAAGGTATTAGCCCTAGGTATTTGGTCCAAGGTATTGGTCCTAAGTGGTTTTGGTCCATGGTATTGAGAAAGGCCTAAAACTATAAAAGGAGGAGAAGATCATTAGGCCAAGTGTGCAAGTATCGAATATCTGATGAAGTGTGAGATCTAGTATGCAGGTTATTGGCTTATGGTACTGTGCTTGATCTGAACCAAGGATGAACCTCAGCGGTTGGTGAAGGATAAGATCTAATGATGGATCAGGATCTTAAGGCTTGAAATGAATTATCATTATGTGGTTTGATCATGTATAGTCTAGATCTGAATACTGATGCATGTGTTGTTCTGTAAATATTATGATCTGGGTATAACTTAAGTTTGGAATAGCTGCAGAATTATGAATTAATATTTGCAGATGTGTACACTGGTTGGCTTTGATAAAAGTGCATATACATTAAGTTTCGACACATGGAAGTAGCGAATACCTCATAAAGTATGTTTCAGTTGTTTCTGTTTGTTGTTGCAGAATTTTTGGTTCTAGTGACAGTATTCTAACTAATCAAATTGACTGTCAAAGTGATTGATTGATTCATTTATGGGTGATTCAGAAAGTGATGTTTGAGTTTTAGTGATTGGTTGATAACTATGTAAACTTTGAAACGGGAACTATAAACTCAAAACGGGAACTCTGGCCAAAAAACCCCGAAAAAACATCAAAAATAGTGCTAAAAATGAAAAGTGTATATACTAGAACGATGATTTTATTTTTTAGGGATCAATTTTGAACATGTTTTAAAAATGGAAGTGACTAAGAACTTTACTACGAAATATTTGTGCAAAATATAGCTTCAAAACGAAAGTGATGATACTAGAACAATGATTTTTTTTTATGGTCAAGTTTCGAACTTTTTAAAAAATGCTAGTAAAACCAAATTTTTATGTGACAAACAAAGTTGTTTATGAGGAATAAAACACATTAATGTTTTTGGTAGAATATCATTTTTCTTTCCTAAGTATAAATTCAACATTTTTTCAACCATAACATGCTAGATACAAAAAAATTTGAAAGTTTTCAACTATAGAATTAAAAAACCATGAGATAATGAACAAATTACATCACTAAATGAATTCAAAAGTCATTATTTGTATATTGAATCAAACATACATTATATATCTAATTCAATATTGGATTGTAGATATTTTAAACAATAAAAATTACCACAATTAAGACATATAATCCAACAACATAAAAATGCCTCACAACTTCTCATTTAACACCATATGGAAATCATCAATTTTATTTCAAGATACAATGCATACATCAGTTATATAAACTGTCTTAAACAATTATTCAAAATCACTCATATTTTCTTGCACACCATTAGAATTCACATCTTCAGATGAGTGACTGGATGCTGACGAAGATGTTCCATATTCTTCTCTTTCATCAACTAGTGCCCCATCTGAGTCCACATGCATGCCCAACATTTCAGGTTTCAAAATTCTCATAAATCTACGTCTGGTTTCAGCAGACTCCCATCTCAACACTATTCCTTCTAGTAACAACCTTTTCATAATCTCTATCATCTTGAAGTGAAGAATTACTCTCTTTATTAAATTGAATTCATAAACAAGTATGTCAACATATTCCAATTTTAATATGTCAATGAAGCGGCGATTTATATTTGTACCCTTTCTTTTTCTCTTTCTGCCATTTTTTTTTCAACTGCCATCTCTAGCTTATACACACCATTGAATGGGCATGTATTTGTGGAATACCAATGTACTTCAACACTTGTAACATCCTCATTTTCTGTAAAGACCTTTATAACTTTATCAACCCAGAATGGATAGCCATTGGGATCTCCATCTTCTAGCACTGCAATCATGAAACCCTCCTTAATATCATGTACTGAACCCCTATAAAGGTCTTCCATGGCTTCACGATGTGCATGAGATCTTCTGGAACCAATATACATCTCTCTTTCCTCTGCCTATGAAGAATTAATAATACCTTGAGATTGTTGTTGTTCAACAATGTTTATTTCCTCATGTTCATTTGACACATTTTGTGGCCAAATAAATGGATTTTTCAAAGCTATATCTTCATTTGTTGTTGTTGAAATGACATCACTTTGATTATTGAAAAATTACTCCCACCAAACTGAATCAGCAATGTCAAAGTACTCATATGTATATCTAAGACTTTTTTTAATTTCTTCCAGGCGATAAGAATAATTTATATCTCTATTTTGTCTGCCTGCATTCTGAACTTCACCAACTGATTGTAATAACAATATTTTTGATGCAAATATTGGATGATCTATAATGAACTTCAAAAACTGCAAACCTTATGATGGTGCCCATTCTGCAGTAGTTGAATAATTCTTGCCCCATATTAGTGTTTTCCCATCAATGTTTTTGATACCAAATTGATGTTGGAAGCTAATGTCATTAATTTGTTCAATGCATTTCCCCTCACCATATGATCCCAGAATAAACCTTCGCATGTCAACAGTTTCTTCCAACACATCAAAAGTAGGCTCTGGCATGTATGATTTCTTAAGACATTCAATTAGTGATGGCAAGCTCCCAACTTACTTCCTCCTCAATATGATTGGAAAACGACTGAACATCTGATCAATATGGTCATGAGTGTGCCCAACAAGAAGGAAACCAACCTTTACCTTTTGAAAAATTCTCAATTCAACAAGCATGTTTAGATATCCAAAAACAACCTGACTTTTGTTTTCACGACAAGTGTTGTCCAATTGTAGATACAGAACTTCAGGAAGATTACCAGACCAATGAGAAATCACATCATGAATTATGGTAATGGTCAGGTTTGCATCATTATGAATATTTGGAGCTGTGAGGTACACCCTTGGCAACATTTTCCCATTGAAGTCCATACAACTGACCAAGTGAAACTGAATAAAAGTTCCCTCCCGTAAATTTTTGGGTGTGCGAATAAAATGTGGTAAAAGTGTTTTCTTCTGGTCCATACCATCAATTATGAAACCCAAATATTTATTTGGATTATCATAACACTTCTTTCGATGCTTGTACAACTTCTTCCTTTCGTTTTTTTGTTGTTCGTGATGCTCCTGAAGTTCTTTGACAATTAAATCTACACAACATAAAAGAAATTAATTAAGAAATATGTTTTTATACTTGATGACTATACAATTTTAAAAGTTAAAGTTATGAATGCCTACCTCTTTCTGACCCCTCACATTTGTCCCTTTTTTATTTAAGATAAGCACATGTACTACAAATCCCCATCCTTGTCTTCTTAGGAATACAGACATTGTTGAATTATTTCTTCCATACTTTCACAAAATATTGATATGTAATAAACCTGCCATGTCCCTCAGCAGCTTCTGCATATTCTTTGTATAAGTTGTAGATTTCTCATCTTGAAAAATTATCTGGAATATGTATTGTCTCTCTATTTGGCATACACTCTCCATGATTTGAAAAGAAATCTTTCATCCATGACATTGCAGTATTTTATAATGGCCCAAACTGTCTTTTATGACATACTTCTGAATAAAATGTGGGATCCTTTTCCAAATTTTCTCGAATTCTCGAGAGACGAAATTTCCAATTGAATGAAACATTTTCAAAGCTTTTCTATCGATAAATAAAGTCCTAATATGATAATCATAACCTGACAGTGTAGATTGCATGCACCCAACTAAATATGAATTTTTCATGCTTTTATTCATTGACAAATATTTCTTCCTGCTTACTAATGCAAATTTGAAATCCATATGTTTCAAGCAATCTTTTTGTCAACATTCACTTGAAATGAGAGTGCTAATAGAACTTCTTCTCGTCAAATCTTTTGCTCTACCCCTTGAACTAGAACAACTTGCATTGATATGAAAAGGTCTGCTCCTACTCCTCAATACAATATTTCTTGGCAACATCTCCATCATTGGATCGTCATTTGTATAAGGATTTTCATCATCATTAAGAGGAATGTTACCCACACTATGATCAACTCTACTTTTCAAATATTGACTTGGAGGATATTCTTCATCTTCCCCTTCTTCAATGCTACTGTCATAGTCCTTAGAATTCGGACTGAATGGAAAATTTGACTCGATGTTTAATGGATATTCTTCCTCATGTGCATTGTCAGTGCTACTCTCATAGTCCATAGAATTAGGACTACATCAAAAATGTGTCTGTTTAGTTATTGAAGATGCTACATCCTGTCCTTTGTCACTGCTACCTTTATACTCATTAGAATTAGGACTAAGTGCATCATCCTGTCCTTCATCATTGCTGCTCTCATACTCCTTAGAATTAGGACTAAGAGGACAATGTGACACTCCATTCTTTTGAAATTCATCATCACGCTCTTCATGACTATTGCTCTCATAGTCCTTAGAATTAGGACTAAGTGGATACCATGACACTCCAATCTTTTGAAATTCATCTTGCTCTTCATCATTGCTACTCTCATAGTCCTTAGAATTAGGAGTAACTGGACACCGTGACACTCCATACTTTTGAAATTCATCATCATGCTCTTCGTCACTACTGCTCTCACAGTCCTTAGAATTAGGACTAAGTGGACACTTTGACACTCCATTCTTTTGAAAGTCATTATCACGCTCTTCATCACTACTACTCTCATAGTCCTTAGCATTAGAACTAAGTGGACATCGTGACACTCCATTCTTTTGAAATTCGCCATCATCCTCTTCAAAACTGTTGCTCTCATAGTCCTCAGAATTAGGACTAAGTGGACACCGTGACATTCCATTCTTTTGAACTTCACCATCATGCTCTTCAAAACTGCTTCTCTCATAGTGCCCAGAATTGGGACTAAGTGGACATTGTGACACTCCATTCTTTTGAGCTTCACCATCATGCTCTTCATCACTGCTGCTTTCATAATCCTTAGAATTATGACTAAGTGGAATCTGTGACTCTTTATTTATTTGAAATTCTCCATCCCCTCTTTCATCAGTGCTTTTCTCATAGTCCTTAGAATCAAGACTAAGTGGAAGAATTGACTTTCTATTCATAGTGTAAGAATTCCTGCTATATTCATCAATATGAATAGAGTTGTTACGCGATGAAGATGTTGATGGTGTATAAATCGAAACTTCACTATGTTGAATGATACAAATGGAGAGTCTCCTAAAGATATTATATAGCTTAAAGAATGAAATTTTCCCTCAAAAAAGTTAAGAGAAAATATTTCCCTCCAAAACTTTTCGCAAAAATATTTCCCTCCAAAAATTTTCACGAAAATATTTCCCTCCAAAAAGTTTGTTAGATTTATTTACTTTCATTATTTTACTCTACAATTTTTTGAAAAATGTAAACTAATTTTTTTTTATGAAATAAATCATTAAAATTAAAATTGTAAACTACAACTTCTACATTAATTATTTTAATAGTTAAAGTATATAATATTTACTAGACAATTGAATTTTTTTTTAATTTTTATAATATATTCTAAAATAAATTAATCCCACATTCAACCCATTGTAAAACAATTCTACAATATTCATTTTATAATATTTTAAAACAAATTATCCCACATTAACCATACAGTAAAACATCTCCGTAATTTCACTTATATATTAAATTGCATTATCACTATTACTCACATCACATCCAGGTTTTCTAAAGTTCGTTGAAAGATTCGTGAATTTGTGGAGCAGCTACATTGCTATCAACAACATATTCAACAAAGAATTCTCACAATTGAAAGGTAAGCTAAATTTGTTTCCTTGAAATTTTTCATATTAAATTACTTTAATGAAGAAGAAATTTTTTTTTTTTAATCAATAATTTTTCTGAGCCAAAATAACAATTATGTCCATCGTGAGCATGGTGGGCCCGATCAAACTCAATCGCCCAATATCCATGGATGGGCCACTGTGGTGTCGCGGGGTGGGCGGGGAGGTCAGGCAAGCGGGTAGGGTGTGAGGGTGGCGGGGGGGCAGTAGGGGGTGTCGGGGCGGCCTAGTGGCTCGCTCGTCTGTCGCGGGGATAGGGTGATTCTGAGAATCACCCAACCCCCGCGGTTGGCAGAAGAGCTGCCGAGCTGGACGCCGCAGCGCCACTCGCCCCCTACCACCTTCCCCCTTCCCGACACCCTCACCTCCTTCACCCACACCCCGCGCCCTTGCCCCCTTAACCTCCCCTCCACATTCCACCCCCACATTGACCCCTCACCCACCCCCTTGACCTGCACGCCCTCCACCTCACCTCCCCCCCTCCTAACCTACCCTCCCCCTCACTCACCCTCTCCACGCCCTTCTCGACCTTCCCCAACCCCTCACCTTCTCCCCCTCACTCACCCTTCTCACCCTCCCCCTAACCGACTCTCTCCACTTCATTCTCCCCTCCCCTCATGCCTCCCGCCCCTCCCCTTCTCCCTCCCACCTCACCACCCTCCCCTCCCCTCACGCCTCCCCACCCCCTCACTACCCTCTCACCACCCTCCTTCCCCTTCCCCCTCCCCTCGCCCTCACACCCACCCTCCCCCCCCCACCCTCCCCCTCACCTCCGCCCCACCTGCCCCTCGTGCCCTCCCCTCTACACCCGCCCATAGGTCGCCCCCCCCCCCCCCCCCCCCCCCCCCCCCTCCCCCTCACCTCCACCTCGCTCGCCCACCATACCCTCCCCCCAGCCCCAGCCCCCGCCCACGGCCTCCGCTTCCACCCACTGCCACCGCCCCTGCCCACACCCCCTGCACATGGCATCCACCCCCCACCCCCCCATGGCCTTCGCCTCCACCCATGGCCTCCCTTGTCCACAACTCGCCCTCGCCCAGGCGGCCTCCCCACTTGACTGGTGGCGGGCGATTCCCGGCGGCCCACCCCTTACTCAACTTGTGGCCAGGCGATTCCGAGAATCACCTGGCCACTAGTCGGGCGGGGGGACGAGCCACCAGGGTGGCGACGACCAAGGCACACCACCTCGGTAGCCTGGCCCCGCGCCCGACTAGTGGTCGGGCGATTCTCGGAATCACTTGCCACCAATCAGGTGGGGAGGTGGGCCATGGATGGGGGGCGGAGGCGGAGGCCATGGGTGGGGGCGGGATGTAGAGGTCATGGCGGGGGGCAGAGGCGGAGGCCATGGGCGAGGGCGGGGGGCAGAGGCGGAGGTCGTGGGTGGGGACGGGGGGCGGAGCGGAGGCCGTGGGTGGGGGCGGAGGCGGAGGCCGTGGGTGGGGGCGGGGGGTAGAGGCGGAGGCCGTGGGCAGGGTGGAGGCGATGAGTAGTGGGTGGGGGCGGTGAGTGGTGGGTGGGGGGCGGAGGCAGAGGACGTGGGAAGTGGGCAGGGGTGGTGGGTGGTGGGTGAGGATGGAGCCCGTGGGCGATGGTTGGGGGTGGGGGCTATGGGGAGGGCGGAGGGGGGGTCCCGTGGGTGGGGGGAGGGGAGGGTAGGGGAGGCGTGAGGGGGAGGGGAGGGGAAGGATGGGTGGGGTGGGGTGAGATGCAGTGGGGAGGGGAGGCGTGAGGGGGAGGTGAAGGGGAGGGTGGGGAAGGGGGAGTGGGTGAGGGGGAGGGGAAGGGTGTGTGGGGTGGTGAGGGGAGGCCAGGGTGGGGGCATTGGGGGAGGGGAGGGCACGGCGGGTAGGGTGGGTGAGGTCGGTGAGGTGGTGAGGGGAGGGTAGAGGATGGTAGGGTGAGCGGAGTGGGTGAGGGGAGGGTGGATTAGGGGAGGTTTTTCATTTTTTATGTTATTTCTAAATAGTGATATTATACTTAGGTCTTCATATATAGGCCCCACATCTACAATAATTGTTGTTTTTCATTTTTTATGTTATTTATTGTTTTTCATTTTTTATGCTATTTCTAAATGGTGATATTATACTTAGGTCTTTATATATAGGCCCGACATCTACAATAATTGTTGTTTTTCATTTTTTATGCTATTTATTGTTTTTCAATTTTTATGCTATTTCTAGATGGTGATATTATACTTGTCTTTATATATAGGTCCTACATCTACAATAATTGTTGTTTTCATTTTTTTATGCTATTTCTAAATGGTGATATTTATTTTATTTGATAATTTACTTCAATTATTTGATGTTTAATATATATATATATATATATATATATATATATATATATATATATATATATATATATATATATATATATTTGCTATTTCTAAATGGTCATATTTAGTTGCTATTTCACCATTTAGTATCATAGAGTATTTCGTGATATTTAGTTGTTATATCACCATTTATTTGGTGTTTCTAAATGGTGATATTCACCATTTAGTATGGAAGGAGGGGGAGAGGAAGGGTGGGTGGGGTGGCGAGGCGGAGGAGGTGAGGGGTTGGGGAAGGTAGGTTAAGGGAGAGGTGGAGAAGGGCATGCAGAGGGTGAGTGAGGGGGAGGGTTGGTTAGGAGGTGGGGAGGGGGTGAGGGTGTGAGTGAAGACGGTCGACGTGGGGGTGGAAGGGGGCTAAGTGTGGGTGAGTATGGGGAGGTTGCCCACCCACCCCCACCCACCACCCACCCGCCCACACACGCGCACCCCTCTCGCCCACACCCACCCGGCCCACCTGCTGACCTTGCCCACCCTCACCTGCTCGGCTGCCCACCGCACCCCGCCATCCCTCACCCGACCTCCCATCCGCCCACCGACCTACCCACCTGCCCGTTAGGGGTCGTTGGGTGATTCTGATTATACAAATAAGAAATTTATGATATATTTTTGTTGTTAATTTAAGTTAATATGTTTTTTTTATTTACTAATTTATGTGTTTCTATTTTTCAGGAAAATTGCATCAAAGAAAATTTATGTGAATCTTTCTGGACCAAAGACTCTTAAAGGTGCATCTTCAAAAAACATTGGTGAACGAACTCCACCTGAGCTCATGGCTACAAATATTTTAAGTGCCTCAAGTGATAAGAAGATGATTTCAGACTGGAAGAATTCAAAAGAGGTGAAATTTCCATCAAGAATCGGGTATGTGAAAGAAAAAGAAGCACAAATGTGAATATATATCTATATATTGATATACTGAATGATAATAGAATTTTTGAGGTGATGGGAAGAGTCATAGATATGTGTTCGGTACCGGAAACTGAAGTTGTTTACATACTTACAAAAGCTCCCAAGTCACATGAAAGGATTAAATACCGACTATCATATTCATTGTATGACACGAGAGAGGTATCTACAAAGTTGTGTAAACAAATTGTAAATGAGATGAAACAAAACATCGTAAGTATTGTTATTTATATTTGTGTTTTATGTTCTTGAAAGTGTCTCGCTATATTTTTTAACTTTTTTTTTATTGACATATGATATTTTGTTTGGCAGTATTTTGTTGAAAGCTGTTCAATTAGGTTGGGAGGCATTCAGTTCATAGAGCATGATATCATGAAAGTTGTCAGCAGTTTTTACTCAGTGTCAGAAGAAGATATGGAAAACAAACAAAATGTAGTAATTGATGATGCTACAAAACTACATCCAAAAAATCACAAAAAAAGGCCTCTGGTGGATAAATCTAGCAAGGGTAAACAAGTTACTTTTGGGGACGATGAAGTTGAAACTGACAGTGAAGCATATGTTGCCATTACTGAAGATGACATTGGAACTGAGCCGTAAAAGACCAAAAGTAAAAATGCCCAAGAATAAATCTGTTGAGAATGTTATGATGAAGAAAAGTAAAGTTGAAGATTTTGAAGTAGTCATTACCAGCAGTCAAGAACCTAGTGAAACTTCAAAAGAAAGAAGAGAAATCATTACACCAGGAGCTGATTTAGATGATGGCATTATCAAAACAAAACAAAATGCCATTCGACAAAATTTGACAAAGAGAAACTTAATTGATGGTGGTCGTACATTTCAGCTTAATGTCAGACAAACCTATAAGGCAAGTGAAGGACAATGTCAATATCAAGTCAGAAATCCACATCATCTGCATGTTCACAACTTGAATACATTGATGAGGTACAATCCATATGCCTAGGTGGTTAGTTATGTGCTTCTTGTTGATCCACTTCAAGTTCTCAACAAAGAAGCATTTGATAAGTCAAAATGTTTTGAATACAATTATTATGTGCTTGGGGGGAACCATTCTGTAGAAGCTCAAAGACAATTGATGGAGGAATATCCTAATAACCCACATTTTGAAACAATGAAATGTATCATTTATACTGGTTTATCAGATACAGAAGCAAAGTTAGTTGCATGGGATCATAATTCAGATAATGAATATAGGATGTCTATGAATTTCATCCAAAGGGTTAGATTTATTCATAGTGAATTTCAAGAAAAATGTGGTGGGGATAGGCTAAATGTTACTGCAGATTTCCAAAAGGAATGTTGTATGGAAATAGGCTATCAAATTGAAGACAAAACCAATTCAAAAGGTGGAAAAGGAAACAAAAATAGTGATTTATTCAGAGGTGTTGATAACATTTTCCAATTGGCATTTAGAACTAGAGATGTTTAGAAGTTGATTGATGAGATTTTTAGCATGTTGGAAGACATTTCCATTAAAAACCAGAGGGTCAAAAAGTTTATGCCATTGATATGTAGCAACAATAAATCAACTCCTGAAATGAAGTAGCTTCCAGACGATATGACTATCACACCTTGGAGGGAGATGTAAGGAGTGAAAGATGAAAAAATTGTCAAAAAAATATTATCTCGTGTGAGGTCAGGGGAATTATCATTGGAGGAAATGTCTGAAGAATTTCAAAAGTAAGTTTGTTGAATTATTTTTATTTATTTCTAGATTATATTTATCTTTTAAATAAAACATGTTTTTCTTGGTAGTATTTGTTATACAAATCATTATATTAACTTTTTGTTACTTTATCTATGCAGTCACAAAGTTTACATGAAAATTCAAGAACAAATGGTTAGATTGTTGAATGAGGATAGTTGAGATGATGTTGTATGCAACTATCCAGATTCAAGTACTACATAAACATTAAAAGCTTTTTATCTTGCATTTAAAAAGGTATCTTGATTTATACATTCATTTTTATTCATCTGTGTACTATTTTTAGTTTATAACTTATACACATATTTGTTTATTTTATAAAAGATGAGGAGGGATGATAATGGAGTGCCAGATAGTTTCAAAACCTTTATTGAAAAAATAAAGATCAACAGACTAAGGAAGAACCGTATTAAGAATGTTGAACTTGATCCAACTCTTAATCATTTCATTTGGAATGGGCTAGACACTATTCAATATCAAGTAATACAAGGTGACTGTGAAGACATTGCTAAACTCATACCTAAAAGGGATTATGCCCTAGTCATTGCAGAGATTCCCATGGTTTCAATATTCCAAACATTGACTATGATAGTGACCCTTATACTTATCAAGCTCTTAGTAAAGTGGTTGCGGGATTTGTAGAAGTCATGTCATCACCATTATGGAGATTTGTGACATTTCATTCAGACACACAATTGGCAATGATATTGTCAAGCTTCAAGGGGAAAACAAATTCAAGGATGCAGCTTACATGGTAAGACATGTAAAATGTATATTTGATTAATGTTGAAAAATTCATTTATGTACAAGTTAATTGAACTTTTATTATTTCATGTTACAGGCAAAAATCAAATCTTCTTAACAATGGAGATCAACAATTCATAAATGATTGTGAGTTCATTCATATTGATAGTTGGGCAAAAGATGATAGCCATATGTCTATGATTTTTAATCGGGTAGATGGAAAGAGTCATAGCCAAATACTGATTTATGATGTTGTTGTGAGAAAACTAACATATGAAGACAAAGAAGCAAAAGGAGAGATAGTTAACATTTATCAAAAACCACAATTATTGATTAACTATCTTATAGACATGTGTTCAAATGAAGGAGATTGGGTTCTGGATTTATTTGATGGCTCAGGTAAGTTTTATTATATGAATTTGAATTTCAATATGTTATTTTTCACTTAATATGTCATTGTACTAATTTAGTTCATTATTTCTTTGGTGCTTGATAATTAGGTACAACACTAGCATGTTGCCTTCAAAAAGGAAGAAATTGCATTGCAATTGAAAAAGATCCAGTACAGTGCAATTTCATTCAGCAAAGAATTAATGCTCTTCAATTTCTTCCAGATGCAATGCAAGAAATTGGGTTGAAGAAAGGGGACTTTAGTGAATCACGTGTGGCAAGAAAGGCAAAGGAACCCCAACCACCATTACATGGAATGTTTGGAAAGACATACATTGGGAGATTCACAGACATCAAAGATCCATTAGAAGAGGAAGATGAGCAAAAGGAAGCAGAAAATATTGTGGAAGAAGACAATGATGAAACTCTAGAGGACGAAGAGTTTGGATTACGTAACATTGCTAATTAAATTTAGGCTATGCTTGGAAATCAAGCTTTGCAATGTTTTGACTTTGACATTTTATGAGAAGAATAAACACTCAATTAGGGTTGTTATGCATACAATATTTGTAATATGTGATTTTCGCATTGATTTTTAAGTTAATCATTATTTTTTGAAAAAAAAGTGATTATTAATATTTTTTTGACATAACATTCATAAAAAAAACTATTATTTAACCATTTTTAGTTAAAATTTTCATATGAAGATTGTGATTTTGACATGTCAATTCTAGCAAAAAATTATCAAAACGTGTAGTTTTTTTGTTATATTTATGTTAAAAATGGTTATTTGTATGTCCATTGTTAAAAAATATTGTTTTTTAGAAACAATTATTTCATGTCGATTGACAAATTAATTAAGGATGTATAAATATGTAGAATATCGAAAATTCAAAATATCGATCTTCTAATTTAAAAATGAAAAAAAATAAAAACCTCACTACAAAAAAAAATAAAAAATAAAAAAACAAGAAAATATGAAGAAAATGACCACTTCAAAAATTATCAAATTTACAAAATAATTATTTACATTTTATACATTAGAAAATTTAAAGCCAAAAAACAAGTCTTTTATAAAAAGGGTCTGATGCAGAATACCCACTTTTTCAAATCAGCATGAAAATCACTACCATTCTAAAACGTAATGTACATTAAAAAAATTAAAGTGCTAAAAACTATGCTCTAAAAAAAACATGTGTGTTCTGCATCACCACTTTTCAAAATCAAGTCACCTTTTTTCTATCTCTACGAAATGGGCAACAGTATCAGTTCCCGTTTCAAAGTTTACATTGATTTATGTAGATGTATTTGATGATTCAATTGCGGTTATAATGTTGTTGATGGATCTAGTCTAAAAATTTATGAAACGTGGTCCTTGGAGGAACAAAGAAGGTTGTAGCCTTCTGTAGGTCGGCACCTATGTACTACTAAACATATTGGCTAGTACAACAGCTAGGGGGTTGTAGCTCCCTTACAGTAGAAGCTGGAGAACGAGAGAAGGTTGTAACCTTCTGTAGGTAGAATCCTGTGTACTGGTATAAGTTTGCACCAGTACAAAATTGTAAACAAATTTTTTTATTATTAAAAGAAGACAGAGATGACAGCAGTAGGTGGTTTTCACCCACATTGGGTTTCCACCTTATATCTTGGTGCTCATGTGTGTTACTTATGTGTGATGATTTATTCTGCTTTTACTGCATTGTCTAATAAATCTCTGATACGCTGGTTAAAGTTCAATGCAAGATAAATTGGGTAAATCAAAAGTTCTCTACATATACGTTGGTTGCTTTAAGTACAGTCGCGTATACACGCAAGTTCACTTAGCTGAAGTATCGTATACAAATCTGTTTGGGAAATTAAATTATTGATCTGATAATACTAATTCACCCCCCCTCTTAGTATTACTTCCAACAACACTTTGGGATCCCATAGTCTATCATCTCAGATCGGGACAGCAGGTTCCTCAGTACATTTTGATCCAGTCTTTGGTCGACATTGGACACCAAACTCACTAAGTCCACAACCTTCCATCCTCAAACTGATGGCCAGACAGAGGTTGTCAACAGGATGATCGTACACATTCTGTGCATGTACAACTCAAATCATCCACGCACATGAGATGATAGCCTCCCCTATGTTCAGCAAAGCTACAACCGGGCTCTCCACAGATCGACTGGCCATAGCCCTTTTCAGGTGGGCTTGGGATTCCAGCCATTATGTCCCATTGATGTGGCTATGCCATTTGCATCTACTCATGCAAATTCGGCTCATGTCCAGTCTGAAACATATAAGGCAACCAAATTCATTTAGCACATCCAACATATTCGCCAGCAGGTCCATGACATTCTGGAGAAATCAAATTCCAAGTACAAGCAGTGACATGATCAACATCGGGTGCCACATAAGTTTCAGGTGGGCGACAAAGTCTGGTTGCATTTGCAAAAGGAACGCCTTACCGAAGCCTATCAAAAACTCAGACCACTTTGATATGATCCTTACACTATTACCAAGGCTGTGGGAGACAATGCATTTGAGCTCAGCATTCCCCCATTCCTTGGCCTACACCCAGCGTTCAATGTGGACCGCCTTCGGCCATACTTTCCACCATTACTAGACATATCCGACATTGTAGAGCATCTCACACCCACAAAGTTAAATTCAAATTGCATAGAACAAACTGCAACTGATCAGATCATGGACACACAAATCAAGCACACTCACTAGCAGAATATCCAACTATATTGAGTTGTCAAAGAAGGCCAACTCCTTCACCAGGGCAAGTGGCTCACCAGGGACCAAGTTCAGCGGAAGTTTCCTCATCTCATGGAGGAACTCAACGCAATGGGGACCATTGCTTCTTAAGGGGGGGAGGAATGATCCAAGTGGATATTGGTGGCCACCTGCCAAGTCCACTTGGACCCTCACCATTATTTCTTTCACTTTTCAGTTTCCTTAATTGTAGCACATTTTACTATTTTTAGTAGTTTTCGAGTCCTGAACTTCCGGAGCTGTTTTGAGGGCCTAAACGATGTTTTTGGGGAAAAATAGGAGAAACATGGATTTATGGAATGATGTTTCTCTTTCCAAAGTTTTAGTTCTCAGATAGATCTTTCTAACGAGATATTGTACGCATCAAACGGAGCTCGTATGCCAAAGTTACGACCCTAGGAAGTTGATGTACTAATTTACCCAAATGGAGCCCACATTTTGGTGTTTCATGTTCTAGGGTTAGGTTTTTGGATGTTGATGGTTTTCCATTGTTTCTCAACAATAAACGGGCCTTCGAGCCTCATTGTAACATAGTTTAGAGGCATGTAGTCGCCACATCTCTTCTCAGAGGTAAGCTACCATCGCCCTAGATGGTCTATTTCCATTGCTATTTGTAAGCATATTTTAGTATTTTACATTAATGAAATGAAGTATTATTTCCACTCCATCTCTGTGTTTATGGTTATCTCTGTAATTTGTTTCATTCTTGTTTAAATTCAGATCAGATGTGCTCTTTTCTCTTTTTCAAAAATCTGATTTCTCTATCCCTATTAGCTAAGGATTTTCATTGTTAAATTGAATGAAAATAATGCTTATCATATTAGTTGCATTTTAGGAATTGAAAACATTCATCACATTGTGAACCTTGAAAATAAAATTCTAAAAAAGATCAACTTAAAATTTATCTAAATTTACCTAATGGAGCATTGTCACCTAACGAAAAAAAATTGGTGGTTCTAGGCTAGAGACATGTTCGAGTGTCATAAAACAAAGCAGTTGTCAATAACTTGTCTGCAATATATCCCGAGTGTGATAACTCATTTTTATCAGGAAAACTAATGTCTATTCAAAGCTGCTAGTCCCACTAATACGAGTATCTATCTTAGAAACAAACAGATTAAAGTCACTTGTTTTTCCTTTATGAGAGAGAGATGAGAAAGAAGCAGAGAGTACCAACCTTAGTCTTCCATTTGGCTCATTTCTTTTTTCCTTTCCCCTTTGATAGAATCTCGCCACTGCTTCCTTACTTTCCCCACTTCAAAGAATACCTGTAGATTCATAGCAGCATAATACCATCAAAGCATAGAGATCTATCACCATAAACAATATAGGATCAGATATATATTGACCATACAAATGCATATATCAACACAATATTCAGATATACACAAGAATATGGAGGAAAACTCAAATAGCTTTATTAGTAAAAGTAGTAGAAGAGAGGATTACAACCACTTGGTCTGACCTAGCACCGTCCTCCGAGCTTGAAAGCCCTCTTCACATCATACAAAGCAAGATCACCCAACAATGTCTTCAAAGAGAAACCAACAACACTTCCTTGCAAATTACAAAATTCCAGCCTCTAGATATCTTGGATGAGGGATCCATATATAGATGTTTACAGGAGAGTGAGTCAGCTTCTGGCATTTTGATTAGTGTCATTTCACTGACAATTCTTGGTTCTACATGGAGATTTTAGATCTCTTACTCATCCCTGGGCGAACTCAGAGAGGCAAGTGTCAAATGAGCAGTTTCTAGAAGATTCTATGTGTTTCCACCTAGCAAATTGCTTGTTCCATTTGTCTACTCTTGCTCATCGCACCCTATAGAAGGGATTTCCAGTATGCATCGCACTTTTTGCATGTGGCAGGTGAGATGCATCGCACCTTTAGCACTAGGCAGTCTATATGGTCCTGTTTGACCAGTTCTGAGTAGTTTTTCATGGAGAACTTCTAGGAGATGATGTAATCAGCTAACCTTGCTCCTTTAGGGTATGAAACAACACTTTTAGGTACTTAGAAGCCCTTGGTTTATCGACATGTATGATTGGGGTTACAGTGCCCAAATATGTCTATAACAGTTGCCCCCTAAAGCATGAGGTCATAAATCCTTTTGATGTCGGGTGAAATGCTTTATAATGAGGATCTGAGGTTTTTAGAACTAGAAGGTGACCTGTAATAAGATACAATACAATAAATTATGTTCGTAATATTTTTCATGATCTAGCTGAGGTGGGCATTCCCATGCTCAACTTTCATAAATTCATTTTTATGTACATAGGACAGACAACCGTCTGTGTGAAGACTGATGATTCTAGTAGAGCCATCATCCCTTAGTTTGGATGATTATCTGTGCAGCAATGATGTACATTTGATGTCTTTATTTTCCTAAATATATCACAACCTAGATGGATGAAACTAGATCCAGGGTCTTCAAAACTTGTTCAATCTTCGCCCGAAGTACAAGTCGATCCATGCGAATAGATGTTCTGATGTCGAACATGGAAAGACATTGCCTGATTACCAACCAATGATGTGAGTTGTTAACAGGCATGAGAGGGATCACCGATGATGATGATGACCCTCAAGGTACTGCAATACAATTCACGTGGTGTGAATACATGAGTTGATGTCAAACACCACGCAAAGTATTTCGGTCTAAGGCCATTAATGCAAACTTGTCACCGGAAGTGAGAAACTTGCTATTAAGGCATGCAAGCTTCAAAGTACTGAAAGGGTTGTTCCTAAGTCGGCTTCTTGGATAATAAACTGATGTCGATAAGAGGTGACCCATCATAGGAGGGCATTGATGGATGCCACATCTATGACACAGAATGGAGCAAATGAATTCGTAGAGGTGAAAACGATCTGATGATAGAAGGTTCAGGGTGGCAGTGATGAAAGAATGAAGCGTGAAGGTATTGCAGTGGATGAGACACAAGCTAGGGAGGTGAATTCTCTGAATGACTTCTCTTGAACATATCGGCGACACTGAAATGGATTGGTAGCATTTGTTAGCCTCCTGTTGCAACAGGTGTTCATATTTCCTGATTGACATTTTTTACATGCCAAATACGTCATCTTTCATGCTGTAAGGTTCCATATTTCCAGAAGAGGCCAAAGAAAAGGCCATGAAGGTGTGCCTGTCCAGGTGCCACTGCTGTATTCCAATTTTGATGAGTTTTTCAGTTAAGGGAAGGCCAAACAGTTTAATCTTGGCCTCCCTAGGTTTCAATTTCTTGTTTTAGAATATAGAGAATTTATATCTGACCAAACAGCTTAATCGTGGCAGATTTGTAGATAGATAGAGAATCAAAGGAGCCCAACTGCTTAGTCTGGGCCCTTGGCAGAAATAAGGGTAGATTTAGATAGGAGGACAGTCAAAAGAAAAATTGTAAAGCAGGGTCTGCAAGTCTAAGTGCACCCACCCAAAAAGAAGAAAAAATGTTAGGAAGGTAGGCTGGGTAGGTAGTTGTGTGGTTGCAGAATCATGGCTTGTGATCCATTTCATGTTGTCAAATGTCATATTTATTCAGATCACAAGTTGAAGGCAGTTTTCATCTGGAGGAGCTGAAGATGGATATCTCTAACTTCCCCATTCTCCCTTATCCCCAAATCACTCACTAACTTCCCTGAAGAGGTCAAGATCTGCTTGATTCCTCTTAGTTTCATCATTTTCCATTATATTTGCCTAAGTAAAGGTTCTCTTTGCTTAGGAGTCTTGTTATTTCACTCTATGAGTCACTTTTCCCCCAAAATAGCCCAAGCTCACATACTTAGCGCTTTCTGGTCACCTCCATATTGACTACTAATTCTATTATATAGCTCCCTATCCATTCCCCCTTCCCCTACTAAAACTATGTATAAAATTCCCCTATGCACATATTCCCCTCCCTAGCACTGTAGCCATATTTTCTTAAAGTCTGAGAAAAATCAGTCCATCTGGGGCTGTTTTTAGCCCATCCGTGTCCTAGCTGGAGTTAGCTTGACCTCTAGTCAAACTAATAACCTTTTCCCTTAACCCCAAAACCTGAAAACCCCATGTTTCCCCTTTATCCTAAGGTCTTGCCCGCAACACATTTGCCTCGTTCACTTTTAAAACCCCCAAAAACCCACATTTCCTAAGTTATTAAACCCCCGCGGCGCTATATCAATATTTGAATAAGCGCGTGGGCCCCGTCCCTTATCCCTCCGCCACCTGGCCTATCCCGCCAACCGCCCGATCGCCCACGCCCCAGATCTACGGTGGGCGGGCCTCCTCATATCCAAAACAGCCCGAGGGTTAGTGTCCGGGAGTTCGACGGTTTTACCATCGTACTCCCGCCACGCGTCGCCCTCCCGGCTATGGCGGAGCCCCCTCTGACAATACCACCTCTGCCCAAAGGCGGTGCCCCCCGAAACCGCTTACCGCCTTCTTCCCTCCTACGTCAGCACCATGTCAACGCTAACGTCATCAACCGGCATCAGCCTCCTGCCACCGCACTGCCAAGCCACTCCTGCCACCGTACTGCCAAGTCACCCTGCCACGTCACTGCCACCGTGCCAATGCTACGTCGCCCGCCGTACTGCTGACATCATCATGCTGACGTAATCCGCCGTACTAGGTCCCACCCGCTGACGTCATGCTGATGTCATCAACAAAAAAAGGCGCAAGGCAAAAATCATGCTTAGGAAGCCCGGATTCAAATTCTGAGGCAGTTTTTCATGCGCGATTAATCACGCATGGCTACGGGCAAAAATGGAAAGACCCTCATCGCGCAGCCCCCAGCAAGCCGGAAAGGCGCAAAATGACCCGTTTTTCTTCGCGAAGAATTTAGAAAGGGAGAAACGCAGTTTTTAAAGCAATAGAGGGCCGAAAAGCGGCCATTAAATAGTGATTTGACAATTTCAGTACCACAACACATCGAAGAAGCGGCAAAGAGTATCAGTTGAATATTTTTAAAGGAAATCTTCAGTTCCCAAAGTAGGTTAACATTGAATGGCCTCCAACAAAGTCAAAATAAAGCGGTGTAAGCCCATCAAACCTCTCAAATCATAGGTAAAGCATTTAAAGCCACTTAACGGAAATGGAGCAGAGACCCATGCACAGTTATTGCAGAAACACTACACCAAGCCACGAAGGACAACACATTAACTCAGTTTTGATACGGCTACCCTCAGCACAGCTCGAAGATATTTTCTTGCATTTATTTCTGGATAGGATTAGGTTAAAGTAATCATTTTCTTTCAGACCTGTTTAGGTCAAGCTGTAACAGACAATTTTGGACATTTTTCCTTATATACCACCCTCTGTATTGTTTTAAGGGTTGGTTGGTTGATAATCTTCATTAGAGACTCGCACTGGATATCTGAGATGTTTTACTTAATCAAAGATTGCTCAAAAGCTTTGGAGGAATGACTGTCTGCTCTGTGTCTAATGGTCTGAGGAATTGAATGTGGAATTCTTGTGCTGCAGCATGAATCAATAAGTGTCTTACCTCTGTTATTCAAATTTCACATATGCTTAAGTTACAGAACAAAGGATTGGTTTAGAATTTTCTTAGCCGCACTCTATGCTCAGTTTCTATGGCTTCTTAATGTTTTCTTCTTGAATTAGGCATAAATATGAATTCTGTTATGGCTCATGTTTGACCTTTTTCACATATGAATGACTGTTATCTAGGAATTCTTAACTGCTCCTAGATAGGGCTCATTTATCTTCTTTCTGCTAACCTGAATGAGAGATTCTTAATTTCCCCTCATTCCTTAGCCTTTAATCCATCTTTTTACCTTGAATGATTGTTTCATATGCAGCTAGCTTGCTCCATATTCTTTCTTGTGACCAAGAAAATGCACCAGCAGTCCTACTCCTTGACTCCACGCCCAATGGTTCTGAAACTTTCATGCTATCCCTGCCTCTTTACCTGAAAATATCATCCTTCCCACCAAAAACTAAACAAAACCCCCTTGAACTCAATAGCTAGGCTAAAATCATCTTCAACAAAGTTAAATCAAAAAGAGAGAGCCCTCTCTGATTGCAGGTGGGCTAGAACCTGCAGTCCAAAGATTGGTCTGTGGTTACCTCAGCCATATCCTTTTGCACTGATCAAAAGGACAACCTGAGTGATAACATAATGGCGACTCTACTGGGGAACAATCGATTCTATAATTGTTGTATATTCCTTAAAACTACAGATGAAGCCTGAATAGCAGCCAGGAAGCCTTTGAAACTATTTTTTGCTTTGCATTAACAGAAGTAAATAAAAGCTGCTTCAGTCAATCTTCACGCTATTTTTAGGCCATACACAGCTATTCCAAAATCTGATCGGTTCCTTGCTAACTTTAAAAGCATTCACAGAAAAGTACCAAAAAACAAATTCAGAAGCTGGTTCCCAAAAATAACTTACGTCATACAAGGTCAAACCCAGATCCAGACCCTCCAGCTGCTTTTGAAAATCCCAACTTAATCTCAAAGATCCTTAGGAAGCAAGAAAGGCAGCAAGATTTTGCTAATAATAGCCCTGAAGCAGTTCACCCTAGCTGTGTTCCAACTCCAGTCAAATTTTTATTTCGTTCAAACCCTATTTCCCCTTGTTCATCATCCACATCTCAAAGCACTCCTTCCACACCTTCATTCACTGCACATACTCCTATTACCACTACTTTTGTTCCAGCTGTTGCAATTGTTCCTATTGTTCCTGTTGTTCCACTTATCCCTATGAATATGGCCAATAGATATGCACCCCTGCAACTACCTGCTAATCCTGGGGCTTTGCCACAAGATTACCAAACTAAAATCACATATTTTGATAGTATCGGTCCTTGCACAGCCCTACAGCATACCAAGAAGATGCAAGACTATTTTGAGAACTACGAGATAGATGATGACAGTGTAAGAATGAAAATTTTTGTTCAAAGTTTAACAGGTGATGTAAGAACCTGGTTCAGATCACTTGCTGCAAATTCTATAACCACTCTGGATGAGCTTTACCAATCCTTTACCAACAGATGGGAGAAAAAGAAAGACCCCTTGCACATACTAGCTGAATATGATACAATTAAAAGAGGTCCCCAAGAGACTGTTTTGGAGTACTGTGCAAGGTTCAATAATGTCTATAATGCAATACCACAGAAATTAAGACCACCCCCTGACCTTGCCTTGTATAAATTCCCTGATGGATTCGACCCAGATATGGCATATCAGTTAAAGGAAAGAGCCCCTCAAACCCTTGCAGACATGCAAAATGTTGTTGTTAGCGTAGAGGCCAACCTAATTGCCAAAAGAAACAGAGCTAGAATGGAAAGAAGAACCACCTTCAAGGAAGAGCCCTCAGCCTTAGAACAAAAGCTTGATGCTATCATCAGTGGCATGCAAAGGCTGGGAGACAGAGTAGAGAGTGTTGAGAGGAAATCATCATGGGAAGGACAACAGTCCAATACCATAAGGAACCCAAACTTTAGGAAAACGCAGAACACAAATGCTGGTAGGCCAAGCCCAGACCATGACATAAGACGCCCTTTCCAAGAAAACTATGCTGAGGCATCCACTTCTAGTGAACCCATAGAAGACACTCACATGAATCTGATGGATCCAAAGGGTGAGAATCAAACTTTCCTGAGCCAAGAAGACCAAAATGGGCATGACTATATTCAATTTCAGACTAAGTTTGGTGAGTCTTTTGATTTTAAGCAAGGTTATGATACTATTGTGTATGAAGTGCACAAACAATATAAGTTGAGAACTAGGACCATTGATATTTCTGAACCTAGCAAGCCAAAGGATGGAAAACAGCCCAACAAGATTAAAGGCAAGGCTATTATAACAGAACCTGCTGATATGCTTGTCCCAAACTTGCATCAAGTAACTGTAGAAGACATAACAGAAATGCAGCCTTCTATTGATCAGCCTCTGCCACCTTCTTCCTCTGAGCAAAATTCGACCAGTGTTCCAAAAAGCTCTCCTAAAACAGAGAAACCGCAAGCAATCAAGTCCTATAATGCTGATAAACAAGAGCAAAACGCTGATAATTCAAATGAAGAAGAAAAAACTCCCATTATCAACACCAAGACTCCATTGGAAAAGCCATTTAATTTAGAGGCAAAGATTGGAAAACTTAAGATATCCATCCCCCTCTCAGAACCTGCCAAACATGATGTGTATAGGCAACAAATTCAAAGATCACTTCAAATCCCAGAGAACAAGGATGATGTAAATGTTTTAGATGATACCCCTGAACTACTGTTTGGTCCAGAAGTTAATGGAAAGTCAACATATGGACCTATTTCACCCTTTTATGTCAGTTTTCATATACATGACAAAGTTTTGCACAACACTATGTTTGACTCAGGAGCATCGCACAATCTTATGCCCAAAGCAGTTATGGAAAAGCTGAACCTTGATATCACAAGGCCCTACAAAGATTTATTCTCATTTGACTCAAGTCAAGTCAAATGTTTAGGCCTCATCAAAGACTTGTGTGTCTCCTTAGTCCAATATCCCAACAAGACCATCCTCATGGATGTGGTGGTGGCTGACATCCCACCAAAGTACGGTATGCTCCTATCAAGATCATGGGGAGCAAAGCTCCAAGGATCCCTTCAATTAGACCTCTCCTATGCCACTATTTCAGTCTTTGGGCAACCAAAGAGACTATACAGAGAAACACTCATGAAATATATGGTAAGTAGTGAGAGGAAGCCTGAAAATTTTCCCATTTACTCAATCCATTCCGATATGGATTCTTTTATTTTGTTTAATGATAAAACAGGTCCTCCCACTGATGATGAGCCGCTCGCTCTAGAACAAGACATACACATCAATGAAGAATCGATGGCCCATACTGATAAAACTGTCAAAACAATCAAGGCAACCGACTTACAAGAAGAACCTCCCCAAACAGAAATTTCAAATCTACCCAATCCTGAAATGGCTGAAACTCTTAGTACTAACCACAAGCAAGAAATCACATGGTATTTAGAGTTTGATGGCTCTGTTAACAAGTTAGGAGAAGGGGCAGGTGTATCTATTCACAACACACATAATAGTCATGCAGAAGGCCATGCCTACAGACTAAATTTCAAATGCACAAACAACATGGCAGAGTATGAGGCCCTACTTCTAGGCCTTAAACTGCTCAAAGCTCTAGGAGCTACAAAAGTGTCTATTCTAGGTGACTCTGATTTAATCATACAACAGACGAAAGGTAACTTTGTTACTAATGACAATAGAATGAGGGCCTATAGGACTGTTGCCACTAATATACTTAATGCATTCACTGAATCCAAGCTTGCCAAAATCTCAAGAGATCATAACATTCATGCACACAGCCTAGCCACTTTTGCTAGTACATGCAAGCTTCCCTTTGAGCCAAACCATTATTTTACAGCTGAGATAGAACATAGGCCTGCTATCCCAAATAATGTTAAAGATTGGCAAGTATTCGAGAATGATGCCCAGATTAACAATTTCCTTACTCTTGAGCATGAGTTTTCAAATATTAACATTCACATGGATGCCATGACGTATGAACAATAGCAAACAAATGAAAATCAGTAGGTTGTAACAGCTATAACAGCCAAACAAATCCTAAACCCAACTGTTTTTGACAATACAAACATAGAAGAGCTGAAACAGATGCATTTGGAGGAAATTGCCAAAACAGAGGCAGAGATCATTGACTTAAAAGATAACTTTTTTCCTGCTGGCCTAACTCCGTTAGAGGACATGTTTGATGCAAATGATGTTCCTCAAAAACCAAAAATGGAACCAATGAATTCTAATATAGAGGAACACAACATTGGGACAGCAAAAAATCCAAAAATGATCAAACTGTCCAAAAATTTGCCACCTGATCAAAAGCCTAAGTATATTGATTTATTTAAAGAATTCCAAGATGTATTTGCTTGGAGTTATGAGGAATTGAAGTCCTATGACACCTCACTAATCCAACACACCATTCCCTTAAAACCAAACCAGAAACCCTTCAAACAGAAACTGAGGAGAATCAACCCTATGCTTCTTCCCCTGATTGAAAAGGAAGTGAAAAGGATGTTTGAAGCAGGTATCATAGCACCCATCAAATTTTCTGAATGGGTATCCAATCTTGTTCCTACAAGAAAGAAGACAGGTGAAATTAGACTTTATGTAGATCTGAGAAATTTAAACCAGGTCTCCCTAAAAGACCACTACCCCTTGCCCAAGATGGACCACATCCTACAAAGAGTAGTGGGGTCATCTAGAATCTCTTTGCTAGATGGCTTTTCAGGTTTCAATCAAATACGTGTTCACCCGAATGACCAAGACAAGACTGCCTTTACCACACCGTGGGGAACATTTAAGTATGTAAAGATGCCATTCGGACTTAAAAACGTTGGTGCTACCTTTCAAAGAGCAATGGATATTGCATTTGCCAAGGAAATACATGATTTCCTAGTTGTCTACCTTGATGACTTGACCCCATTTTCTAAATCTGATCAGGAGCACCTAAAACATTTGAGGCAAATATTCATGACATGTAGGAAATATGGCATTTCCTTGAATCCCAAGAAGTCTCTCTTTGGCCTTGAAGAAGGCAAATTACTTGGCCACATCATATCAAAGGACGGGATAAGAATTGATCCTGAAAGAATTCAAGCCATCCTCCAAATCCCATATCCATGAAACATCAAGGAGCTGCAAGCTTTCCTTGGAAAGATCAATTTCCTAAGGAGATTTATCCCAAATCTAGCCGAGATGATAAGACTGTTAAGCAACATGTTAAAAAAGGATGCCAAGGTAAAATGGTCTCTTGAGACCAAGCTAGGCTTTGAGGGCATCAAATTTTCCTTAACCCAAACCCCTGTCCTCACCAGCCCACAGTTTGACAAAGACTTTATCATTTTTTATTTTGCATCTGATCACACTATAGCCGCTGTCCTTTTGCAAAAGGATCAACAGGGAGCTAAAAAGCCAATTGCATTTTTCAGCCGAGCCTTAAGAGATGCCCCTTTGAAATACCCAATCATGGAAAAGCAGGCCTACGCCCTTGTCAAGGCCATCAAGGATTTCAGAGTGTACATTTTATATTCACATGTGATTGCCTATGTCCCAGATGCTGTTGTAAAAGACAAACTAACCCAAGAGGGATTAGAAGGCAAGTGGATTGCAAACATCCTTGAGTATGACATAGAAATAAAACCAACCAAACTGATAAAGGGACAAGGTTTAGCCAAACTGATGTCCGAAACAAACTTTCAAGCCTTAGACATTAACCAGTTGGACAATGAACAGGAGCTGGCGACTCCACAGATCAGTGAAACCTTTTTGCAATCCCCATGGTATGCTGATATATGTTTTGTACTGTTAAACCTGTTTGCTCCCCCACGATTGTCCAGAACCAAGAAAAGATTTTTGAAAATGAAGGCTTTAAAGTTTTGTGTCATAGATGGTGCATTATTTTGGAGAAATCATGATGGTATATTGCTTAATTGTTTAACCATGAGTGAAACTGACAAAGTCATGAAAGAATTCCATGCAGGTGACTGTGGAGGACATCTATATTGGAAGTCCACTGTTGATAAAATTTTAAGGGCTGGTTTCTATTAGCCCTCTCTTTTTGCAGATGTAAAGAAGTTTGCCATGTCATGTCACAAATGCCAAATCTTTGAGGGCAAAAGAAAGCTATTGCCCTTGCCCCTTAAACCCATCTTGACCGAAAAACCTTTTCAACAATGGGGTCTTGACTTCATTGGAGAAATCCATCCCTCTTCCTCAGGGTAGCACAAGTGGATCCTAACAGCCACTGACTATTTCACCAAGTGGGTTGAAGCCATCCCATGTAGGCAAGCCAATGACACCATCATTATCCAATTCCTTGAGTGCAACATCCTTTCTAGATTTGGCTACCCTGAAAATATCATTACGGGCAACGCCGCTGCTTTTAAATCCAAGAAGATGATCAATTTTTGCCACCAATTTCATATTACCTTGGGCCACTCTACAACTTATTACCCTCAAGGTAATGGCTTGGCCGAATCATCCAACAAAACCCTCATCAACATCATAAAGAAAGTGCTAGAAGAAAACAAGAAGAACTGGCACAAAAAGCTGGTAAATGCCCTATGGGCAGACAGACTTTCAACAAAGAGATCTATTGGGATGAGCCCTTATGAGCTAGTATATGGCATGGAGGCCAGATTTCCTTCATCCTTGGGCATCCCTACTATCAGATTGTTACAGGAGATTCAGGCTGAACCAAATGACATCCAACGAAGAATCAATCAGACCATTCATCTTCAGCAAACCAGAGAACAGGTCTATGACAGAGCTTAATCTTTGCAAGAGAAGCTCAAAAAGATGTTTGACAAGAGAGTTAAGGCTGAGGATTTCTACATTGGTGACAAAGTTCTAAGGTGGGACTCACGAAGAGAAGACAAGGGCAAACATGCCAAGTTTGATTTTTTATGGAAAGGGCCATTCATTATTTCTGCTGTTCAGGAAAATAACACATATTTTCTCAAATCTATAGAGGGAAGAACTACTGAAGAAGGCCCTGTTAATGGCCGTATGCTGAAACATTACCATGATCCCTTTTAAGGGATACTAATCTTTTGTACAGTAATATTTGTATATATCAACACTTTGTTTTATTTTTCCGAATGTTAGAGGAGCAGCAATAAATCTTGTGAAGACACAGCCAATGCAAGTATTCCAATTTTAAAAGCTCTGTCTCTACACTAATCTCAACAAAAAAGCAAGAGTAGCACTGTCACATCATAGCAATTCATGGCAAAAAGAAGCTGTTTGTAGTCTTGCAGTCTTAAGTTTCACATCAGCAACTGTTTCTAGACCAAGCCTAAAGGAAATACATCAGTTTTGGTCTATGTTTTTCAAAGGCAATGCTCAGGCAACATTCTATATAATATCAAGAACGCAGAAGAAAGCAGGCGATGTTATACAGTTCATAAAAATTCAGTTGAGGAAAAGTGTTGTTCTTGTTCCAAAGTTTCAAGTATATGACAGTCAGCACAAAGAAGTGTTTCCAGTCTACAGCAGCAACAGAAGATCAAGGTAGTCTGACCTGTTGTTCTTGGCTTTTCACAAGGAAAAGCCATCCCCAAGTGGAGCCACTGTTAGCCTCCTGTTGCAACAGGTGTTCATATTTCATGATTGACATTTTTTACATGCCAAATATGTCATCTTTCATGCTGTAAGGTTCCATATTTCCAGAAGAGGCCAAAGAAAAGGCCATGAAAGTGTGCCTGTCCAAGTGCCACTGCTGTATTCCAATTTTGATGAGTTTTTCAGTTAAGGGAAGGCCAAACAGTTTAATCTTGGCCTCCCTAGGTTTCAATTTCTTGTTTTAGAATATAGAGAATTGATATCTGACCAAACAGCTTAATCTTGGCAGATTTGTAGATAGATAGAGAATCAAAGGAGCCCAACTGCTTAATCTGGGCCCTTGGCAGAAATAAGGGTAGATTTAGATAGGAGGACAGTCAAAAGAAAAATTGTAAAGCAGGGTCTGCAAGTCTAAGTGCACCCACCCAAAATGAAGAAAAAATGTTAGGAAGGTAGTCTGGGTCGGTAGTTGTGTGGTTGCAGAATCATGGCTTGTGATCCATTTCATGTTGTCAAATGTCATATTTATTCAGATCACAAGTTGAAGGCAGTTTTCATCTGGAGGAGTTTAAGATGGATATCTCTAACTTCCCCATTCTCCCTTATCCCCAAATCACTCACTAACTTCCCTAAAGAGGTCAAGATCTGCTTGATTCCTCTTAGTTTCATCATTTTCCATTATATTTGCCTAAGTAAAGGTTCTCTTTGCTTAGCAGTCTTGTTGTTTCACTCTATGAGTCACTTTTCCCCCAAAATAGCCTAAGGTCACATACTTAGCGCTTTCTAGTCACCTCCATATTAACTACTAATTCTATTATATAGCTCCCTATCCATTCCCCCTTCCCCTACTAAAACTATGTATAAAATTCCCCTATGTACATATTCCCCTCCCTGGCACTGTAGCCATATTTTCTTAAAGTCCGGGAAAAAGCAGTCCATCTGGGGCTGTTTTTAGCCCATACGTGTCCTAGCTTTAGTTTGACCTCTGGTCAAACTAATAACCTTTTCCCTTAACCCCAAAACCTGAAAAACCCATGTTTCCCCTTTATCCTAAGGTCTTGCCCGCAACACATTTGCCCCGTTCACTTTTAAAACCCCCAAAAACCCACATTTCCTAAGTTATTAAACCCCCACAGCGCTATATCAATATTTGAATAAGCGCGCGGGCCCCGTCCCTTATCCCTCCGCTACCTGGCCTATCCCGCCGACCGCCCGATCGCCTGCGCCCCAGATCTAAGGTGGGCGGGCCTCCTCATATCCCAAACAGCCCAAGGGTTAGTTTCCAGTACTTCAGAGGTTTTACCGTCGTACTCCCGCCACGCGTCGCCCTCCCAACTGTGGCGGAGCCCCCTCTGACAATACCACCTCTGCCTAAAGGCGGTGCGCCCCGAAACCGCTTACCGCCTTCTGCCATCCTACGTCAGCACCACGTCATCGCTGACGTCATCAACCTGCATTGGCCTCCTGCCACCGCACTGCCAAGTCACTCCTGCCACCGCACTGCCAAGTCACTCCTGTCACCGCACTGCCAAGTCACCCTGCCACGTCATTGCCACCGTGTCAATGCCACGTCACCTACCGTACTGCTGATGTCACCCTGCTGACATCATCATGCTGACGTAATCCGTCGTACTAGGTCCCACCCGCTGACGTCATGCTGACGTCATCAGCAAAAAAAGGCGCCAAGGTAAAAATCGTGCTTAGGAAGCCCGGATTCAAATTCTGAGGCAGTTTTTCATGCGTGATTAATCGCGCATGGCTACAGGAAATGGGCCAAAATGGAAAGACCCTCATCGCGCAGCCCCCAGCAAGCCCAAAAGGTGCAGAATGACCCGTTTTTCTTCGCGAAGCATTTAGAAAGGGGCAAACGCAGTTTTTAAAGCAACAGAGGGCCGAACAGCGGCCATTAAATAGTGATTTGACAATTTCAGTACCACAACACATCGAAGAAGCAGCAAAGAGTATCAGTTGAATATTTTTAAAGGAAATCTTCAGTTCCCAAAGCAGGTTAACATTGAATGGCCTCCAACAAAGTCAAAATAAAGCGGTGTAAGCCCATCAAACCTCTCAAATCATAGGTAAAGCATTTAAAGCCACCGAACGGAAATGGAGCAGAGACCCATGCACAGTTATTGCAGAAACACTGCACCAAGCCACCAAGGACAACACATTAACTCAGTTTTGATACGACTGCCCTCAGCGCAGCTCAAAGATATTTTCTTGCATTTATTTCTGGATAGGATTAGGTTAAAGTAATCATTTTCTTTCAGACCTGTTTAGGTCAAGCTGTAACAAACAATTTTGGACATTTTTCCCTATATATACCGCCCTCTGTATTGTTTTAAGGGTTGGTTGGTTGATAATATTCATTAGAGACTCACACTGGATATCTGAGATGTTTTACTTAATCAAAGATTGCTCAAAAGCTTTGCAGGAATGACTGTCTGCTCTGTGTCTAATGGTCTGAGGAATTGAATGTGGAATTCTTGTGCTGCAGCATGAATCAATAAGTGTCTTACCTCTGTTATTGAAATTTCACATATGCTTAAGTTACAGAACAAAGGATTGGTTTAGAATTTGCTTAGCCGCACTCTATGCTCAGTTTCTGTGGCTTCTTAATGTTTTCTTCTTGAATTAGGCATAAATATGGATTCTGTTATGGCAAATGTTTGACCTTTTTCACATATGAATGACTGTTATCTAGGAATTCTTAACTGCTCCTAGATAGGGCTCATTTATCTTCTTTCTGCTAACCTGAATGAGCGATTCTTAATTGCCCCTCATTCCTTAGCCTTTAATCCATCTTTTTACCTTGAATGATTGCTTCATATGTGGCTAGCTTGCTCCATATTCTTTCTTGTGACCAAGAAAACGCACCAGCAGTCCTACTCCTTGACTCCACACCCAATGGTTCTGAAACTTTCATGCTATCCCTGCCTCTTTACCTGAAAATATCATCCTTCCCACCAAAAACTAAACAAAACCCCCTTGAACTAAATAGCTAGCCTAAAATCATCTTCAACAAAGTTAAATCAGAAAGAGGGAGCCCTCTCTGATTGCAGGTGGGCTAGAACCTGCAGTCCAAAGATTGGTCTGTGGTTACCTCAGCCGTATCCTTTTGCGTTGATCAAAAGGACAACCTGAGTGATAACAACATTAACCCTAAAAGTGGATGGTATGGTGGACCAACGGTAATATGACCGGTGAACGGAATAACCCAACCCGACTCAATCATGGTGATGGAGTGAAAGTGTCATGTTCAAGAGCGACCTGCTACCAATAAATTTTCTTCAAGTTTTCTTCCCAATTTTCCCCAGTAATTTCTAACCAGTACCTCTTTATTTTTGTCAAGCTTGAAGAGGATAACATATGCTTGTTCTATAATTCTCCCTTCGGGCAAACCCGTCGCTATGTTTTAACGAGCCTAGCAACAGTGAAACTCGCTCTTGTCTGAATGGACAAGTTTGTTGTTATTGTTTTAATGAGTTTAATGACAAGGATAACTCGATTATTTTCAGTTTTAGAGAGTCTGAAAAGAGACGGAAAGAAGACTCCAATATTCCTTTTTCATAATATAATCCCTTAAGTCCGAAAAGGTATAAAACAATGTGAAGGGATGACTTTTTGATAGTTTTAACAAGCCGAACAAGACAAACGCTCGATCTTTTTGTGTAATAATCCCTCAGGTCCAAAAATATTAAAATCTAAAGGAGGGATGGCACTTCCAATCACTTTAATGAGCTGGAGAGGCCAATTGCTCGACGATCTTTTCATATTTTACGAGTCATATGAAAAGAGCTTAAAGGAGACTCGTTTTTTGAGGAACGAGTTATGTTTTCATATAGTAGCTGATTCCAGGTAATGTTTGGAACTTTTCAATCATGGCAGTGTAAAGAAGGTGGCTAATAGGATCACTCGTCGCAGTTGTTCCTCAAAAGGGGCAAACAATCAAATGGAGGCATATGATCGGCTAAAAAAGAGTGGAGGTGATGGTAAGAACATGACCAAGGCTCAAAAGCTGATAATAATTCGATCTCAATGGTTATTTACAGGTGGTGGGTTCATTTTTTAATGAGCTTAAACTCTGGTGGAACATATGCTCATTGCTAGGTTTAATTTTTAACGAGCTTGAACTTTGGGTAAACCTGCTTGTGCAAGTCGTATAATAAGGATGTCTCATCGATAGGTTCATTTTTTAGGGAGCTTGCACCATTCGAAATTATGCTCCGACTCCTTTTATTATGTAAGCTATGAACGACCAATACTATGAGTTTAAAGGGTTAAGAACCTACAAACTAAGAAAATAAATGGTCGTTTTTCACTTTCACGCAAAACGTTTTGCATGCCCCCAGGTATAGCGAAGTATAGTTTCCCAAGTTACCCCTCAATTTGCATACAAAACACTTGTTCTATCGGGAAAGGCCTACCTTTTCCAAGTTACCCTTCAATTTGCAGACAAAACATTTGTTCTATCGGGAAAGGACTACCTTCTAACAGAGGTATCTTATTCCGGTCTAATCCCATTTTCCTAAACAAACAGGTGTGTCAGACCAGTCATATATCCTCTATGGAAACCTACCCTATACCTAAAGTTTTCCTACCGAAGCAGACCAGGGTGCATGCCCCCTGGGTTTCAATCACAACCACCGAATCACTCGCGTTCATCAGGTGGATGGACTGGAGATTGATGAGACATTCCTTGCACAAACAGACCTATTAGGGATGGCCTTTCACTATTAGCTATGTGTGAACTGGGGAATGAAAGCTGGTCTACGAGCTGGACCACTCGGCCTTCATGCGGAAAACACATTACTCGAAGGAGTGAGGAAACAATAGCTCCCATGCTATAAATTTAGTCACACCCAAGGAGTAGATTGTAATCTAGAGGTCCTTGGACTACCATTACGTTCAGATAAACGGTTTTCCTTCTCAAAGTTATAGGAAAACTTGGAAGGATCCCTAATGGTCGACTGGTTCCTTTATCAAAGCCTGTCAGATTTCGTATCTCAGGCAGAAGCGATGGCGAACCAAGCACTTTCCAAGCAGTCGAGGAAAGGATACTCACAGAAGCCCCTTCATCTATGATGGTACCAACCATGACCATTCTGTAAGTTTATACTATGATTCGGAATGGTACATTAGATGGTAAACGGGATTTTCCTAGTAGGTTCCAACCAAAGGAAACGACTAGGTTGCTTGGAGGTGGGACCGAATAAACAGCTGGATATAACTTTGATGAACTTCCTTCCTGTGGTAAAGGAATGAGCAGATTTCCCCCATGTTCATCGGAGTCTGTATTTATGAAAATAATTTGAACGGTGTTGTTCTCGTCCTCTTCGGTGACTGTATCATCTAAAGGTAAATCTTCTGAAGTCAATATGGGATCGACTGCCCTCTCGACTTGTTGACTTTGGTCCAATGTGGACTCAGAGGGTTTATCTTCAATGATAGGTGCTTCGACCGACACCAAAGGTGGGTCAGTTAGATTTTCAGCTAGCAACGAATTCGGCAAGAGTCTCTTGTATCCAAGAGGGAGTCGCTGCGGTGATGCAGGACGATTATCCAAGACTCTTTTAGCTTCGTCCAGGAAGGGACAACGGTGGAGGGCATGATCGCCTTCACACAGTCTGTAGGGAAATTTATACTTTCCTTTCTGTCTAGTGACTTTGCTTTCACTAGTTGACGGTGTACTTTCAACATGATCATCAGAGGTTGACGACACCGGATTGTGCAAGCGGGGAGACCAGTCCCTTAAGATTCGTGCGATGCAAGGACAATCTCGATGATAATGGTCCCCTTTGCAGATGACACATGGATATTTAGGTTTGGACGGTGCAGTGTGTGGATTTTCGCTAGATGATGCATGGTTACCCCTTTTCTCCGTTGGCTCCTTTTTCTTCTTCTCTTTCCCATTCTTCTTCTTCTCAGTTACTTGGTTTTTAGTTTTACTAGTTTCACCAAGCGAAGAGGAAGAAAGAGAGGGAGAAACAAACGAAGTAGAAGGTTGGGGGTTAACTCTAGTATCATCTAGTTGTTGATTTGATTGGTCAGGAATCACGGTGTTTTGAACGACAGAGGTCGAGAAAAGCCATACTAGCAGGCCAACTGTCAGTCCTGGAAGGGACAATGTGGCCATATGAGGTGCGCCAACATCTCCCCAAGAGGAGAAAAGACTAGGATTCCTCCCGAGGGGAAATCCTTGGTTGGTGGACTCCATTTTCTCAACCTAAGATCAATGAGGGAACAGTGACGTTATTCCGATCAAAATAAATTTTAGACGCTTTGACACAACTTTCTTTTTCAATTTTAAAGAGTCGAGAAAAAGCTAAAGATGACTCTAGTCGCCTTCAATTTTTAATGAGCTTGAAGTGACAAGTGCTCAGATGGACCTTTTCCTTTAAGGAGTCTGAAAAGGAACAAAAGAGACTACCATGGAAATATAGACAGAGGGATTACCAAACCAATCACAAAACTCTAGAATACTTTTTACGGTACGGCAGTCAATCTTCCCAAATGTTGTGTTCAGTGCATTGCGATCGATAGGGCAACATACATGGTTTCCTAAGGATAAAGTATATAGCCTATTGCGGTCTCCCAATATATACTTGATGGTATGTGGGAGCACAAGTCCATACTAGCACTTTTCATCTCAAAGAGGAGGAATCACCCAACCTACGATGAAAGCGACAGTTACCAGAATTTATGACGCCGAAATACGTCTCTAGCCTAGACTTCTAGATGTTGTGCGTTAGGTTCCGAAGCGTTTTTATGTTCATTGAATTTATTTTACAATTGATCTTTCTTAAGAAATTTTCCTTTCAGGTTCACCGCGTGATGTAGATATACAATTCCTAAAATCCAATCTAAGATGATAAACAGTCGTTTAATCTTCTTTTTGCAATGAAAATCCTAGCTACTAAGGAAAGAGAAATGAAATCCTTTCAACATAGAGTAGAGAGCACACACTAGATGCACTATCCTAAATCAAAATCAACAAGTAGTCTAAATGTAAATGCACTTGCATGTATTTGTTTTCCACTTTCTTAATGTGTGAATGACAAAAAGAATGCTAAATAAACATTTGAATTATCTCTTCTTTCAAAGCGACAGTACTAACGATTTTCTTTCCAAAAAATGACAGGAAGGCAAGACGACACTTTGTGATTTTGAATTGAAAATTGCTTTCAACACTTAAAATACTTATGAATTGAGATCAAATACAAAAGTAATAGTGTAATCGACTATCAAAAAGAGAAGTATTCTTTTCTTTAACTGAAAATGACACTTGCGACACTTTCAAAATAAAAGATGACAGCTTGATTAAGCTACTATTTTGCAAATGAGAGCTATGAATGGTGAAAAATACATAAAAACATTCACAAATCTTTGTACAATGGAGGCTGAATGATGCAAAGGAAGGGGGTTTCTACAATGGTCTATTGATCATAGACAACAAAACTCTTGAATAAAATTGAAGATAGTGAAGAAAAACCAAAATCTGGAGGTAGAAACAGTCTTACCTGATCATCGCACCTGTAACACAGGGAAATAGGGATGCATCTCACCTACTGCACACGGGAGGTGTGATGCATCCAGTCTACCTAAAGGAGAGGGTGTGATGGTCCAGGAATGAGACTTTAACTTGGTTTTTGGTCACAGTTTGCAGTTTAGTTTAGGGATTTCGACCGAGCAAATGATAGTCAGTAACTACAAAGTATAGGGCTGATCTAATGAGGTTACTCAAGCTACCTTTAGGGAACTTAGGATGTTTGCAAGTCAATTGTTCAGTTCATAAACAAACCTGAGATTGACTGAAGCAGCATTGATCTACTTTGCACTTGCATAGCAAATGCAGTTCAAAGGCTAGCTGGCTTGACTTCAGGCTCTGTCTGTGGTTTATGAATCAAACAAATAGAGACAAGCAATCAAACTAATCGCTCCCCAGCAGAGTCGCCATTTTGTTATCAGGAAAACTAGTGTCTATTCAAAGCTGCTAGTCCCACTAAGATAGGTAGCTGTCTTAGAAACAAACATATTAAATTCACTTGTTTTTCATTTATGAGAGAGAGATGAGAAAGAAGCAGAGAGTACCAACCTCAGTCTTTTGCTTGCCTCCTTGCTTGTTTCCTTTCCCCTTTGACAGAATCTCGCCACTGCTTCCTTACTTGCCCCGCTTCAAAGAACACCTGTAGATTCACAGCAGCATAATACCATCAAAGCATAGAGATCTATTACTGTAAATAATATAGGATCAGATATATATTGACCATACAAATGCATATATCAACACAATATTCAGAGATACACAAGAATATGGAGGAAAACTCAAATAGCTTTATTAGTAAAAGTAGTAGAAGAGAGGATTACAACCACTTGGTCTGACCCAGCACCATCCTCCCAGCTTGAAAGCCCTCTTCACCTCATACAAAGCAAGATCACCCAACAATTTTTTCAAAGAGAAACCAACAACACTTCCTTGCAAATTACAAAATTCCAGCCTCTAGATCTCTTGGATGAGGGATCCATATATAGATGTTTACATGAGAGTGAGTTAGCTTCTAGGATTTTGATTAGTGTCATTTCACTGATAGTTCTTGGTTCCACATGGAGATTTTAGATCTCTTACTCATCCCTGGGAAAACTCAGAGAGGCAAGTGTCAAATGAGAAGTTTCTAGAATATTCTTTGGGTTTCCACCTAGCAAACTACTTGTGCTATTTGTCTGCTGTCTTTCATCGCACCCTATAGAAGGGCTTTCCAGTATGAATCGCAGTTTTTGCATGTGGTAGGTGATATGCATCGTACCTTTAACACTGGGAAGTCTATATGGTCTTTATTTGACTAGTTCTGAGTATTTTTTCATGGAGAACATCTGGGAGATGATGTAATCAGCTGACCTTTCTCCTTTAGGGTATGAAACAACACTTTTAGGGACTTAGAATCCCTTGGTTTATGGACATGTATGATTGGGGTTGCAGTGCCCAAATATGTCTATAACACTCATTCCACATACGTGAGTATATCGTAGCTTTTCCATGTACCTTCAAGTATATAGGGTGGTGTTACAATACATAAAGTATATGGGAATGCTCTCACTGTGCGGTTTTGCATTAGACAATGCTTATACGGATTGGGCCTCCACATACTTTCAGGTATATATGGGAGGACAACACTAGGTTGCTATCCATCCTTAGGTAATCGAGTCAGTCACCTTGTACACTGTGATACACTGAACACGGCATTCGGGGAGATTGCCTGCCTGAACTTCTTGGTTCGCCAGGAGGTATTCTGCAATTCACAGTTGCTTGGTAAACCTTTTGCCTAGATTATCCCTTTTTTGTTTTGTTATGTTACTTTGATTAAAATAAATTTAATTGACCCTAGATAACATCCTCTACTCTCGCTCCTTAGTTGATCTTAGGTTGAAACATATGGCGACAAATCCGAAGTCCACCGATTAAGGAATTCCTTTTGATGGGAATCCTATTCCTTTTCCTCCTTTCGGAAATATTGGTGCTCCATATATGGCTACATTGTCCCTTCCAGGATTTACCATTGGTTTTCCAGTATGGTTATTTTCAACCTCCTTGGTTCAAAATGTTGTGACTTCTCCACAATCGAGTACACCTCCAACTAGACAAAATCAACCTCCAGTTGATCCTAAAGTTGACCCTTTTCCTTCTTACTTGGTTGTTTCTTCCTCCCCTTCTTTGTCTTCACCTTGTGAAAGCATTGGTACTAATAACCAGGTTGCTAAGAAGAAGAAGAAAGGGAAGAAGAAGAATAAGAATCAAATTTAGCAGAGGGGCAACCAAGCAAACATTGCTTTGAATGCAACATCTGATGAGAAACCATCTATCAAGCCTCACAAAGTTCAATATCCATGCAAACTTTGTGCGGGAGACCATCTTCTTCAAAATTGTCCTGATATTCCTCAAATATTAGAAGAATGGTCTTCCATCATCTTATTTCATCAACTTCTCGAGATCATGTTTGTGACACACCATCAACTAGTGGTAGTAAAGTTTATGGAAAGAAGGGTAGAGTTAAATTTCCCTGTAGGTTATGTGAAGGGAATCACCCCATTCACCTTTGTCCCTATCTGGATAAAGCCAAAAAAGTGTTGGATAACCATCCTTCTTCTCCACAGAGACTACCATCTGGTTACAGGAGACTCTCCCTTAATCCTTCACTAGTTGATGAATTGAATGACTCAAATCAACCGTCAGTCAAATCCACTCTCTCTGAAAGTGAATCCTATGAGTTTATACCCGACCCAAATCAACAAGTCGAGGTAACAGTTGACCTAATTTCACCTTCAGTTAATCGTACCTTTCCCGAAGAGAGTGAGTATGATACCACTCAGGTTCGTTTTGTTTCTTTAGATTTTAATGAGCTTGGAGACAACCCTCCTGTTTCATCAAGACCGCAGGAAAATTCTCCCGTTCTCATAACTCAAGGGGATAATTCTCATGTTCTTACGGTACCCCCTCCAAGTAGTCTAGTCACTTCCTTTGATTGGAATCGACTGGCAGGATTCCATCTTCCTTCTTATGTGCCTTTCCAAATCATAGTAGAAGTTTGTAATATGATTGTATCAGGTACTATTGTAGATGAAGATGCATATGTGAGCATCCTTTCCTCAATTTCTTGGCAAGGGCTCAGTTCGTCACCACTTGTGCTTGTTACCCAGAATCTGTTGACTTTTAATAGAGGAACTAGTCATCCATTAGGGATCCTCCCTCAGTTGCCTATTACTTTGGGAGGAAAAATCATTTATCTGAATGTGATGGTAGTCCCAGGCCCTTTACATTACAATTTACTTCTAAGGCATGACTATGTTTATGACATGGGAGCTATTGTTTCAACAGTCTTTCGAGTGATTTGTTTCTCGCATGAAGACAGAATTGTCATTTTTGACCCGCTTTCATTTCTCGGTCCAAATATGGCTTCTAGTCAACCATCTTCCCTAAATGGTCCTTTTGTACCAATGGTATCATCCCCGCCATGGGTTAATTATGTAGCAACCCGTTCCATGCCTACATCAACAAACGGTCAATTCCATGATGTTGTACATTATGTATTGGGGGCATTAGAACCAGATCTCTCCTTCTAGAGCATGGTTCTACCATGCTATGAGAACCTCTTGGAATTCATGACATCCTATCATGGGTCGTGAAAAGGCCCATGAGGATAGTTCTTTACTGTGTCAACCTCGTTAAAAAATGAAACATTTCCATGAGGATAGTTCTTTTACTGTGTCAACTTCATTAAAAAATGAAATAGGTCCATGAGGATAGTTCTTTTATTATGTCAACCTCGCTAAAAAATGAAACAAGAACATGAGGGTAGTTCCTTATCTTGTGTCAACCTCGTTAAAAAATGAAACCAAGGATATGAGGATAGTTCTTTTACTGTTTCAACCTCGTTAAAAAATGAAACAGGTCGACAAGGATAGTTTGTTGTCTTGTGTCAACCTCGTTTAAAAATGAAATAAGGAATATGAGGATAGTTATTTTACTGTGTCGACCTCATTAAAAAATGAAACCAAGGATACGAGGATAGTTCCCGGTCTTATGTCAACCTCGTTAAAAAATGAAACAAGGAGTATGAGCATAGTTCCTTGTCTTGTGTCAAGCTCATTAAAAAATGAAACAAGGAATCTGAGCAAATTTCCTTGTCTTGTGTCAAGCTCATTAAAAAATGAAACAAGGTCCCTTGGAGCAAAGTTCCAATTCAAGTCTTTAATTAGATCTCGTAAAATCCCAGTCAAGTCTTTAACTTTATCTCATAAATGAACCTTCATTCCATCCACCTAATAGCCACAAGTAGTCTACTTAGGTGAATGTAATGAAGCTTGGAGGGAATGCAGCTAGTAGTAAAATTAAGTTTCCCTATAGGTTATGTGAAGGGAATCACTCCATTCACCTTTGTCCCTATCTGGATGAAGCCAAAAAGGTGTTGGATAACCATCCTGCTTCACCGCAGCGACTTCCATCTAGTTACATGAGACTCTCCCTTTCATCATGTTGGGGGCATGTAAACCAATCTCAAGCATATTTCTTCGTTTTGAGCTTGTGTAGAAATGACACTAAATCCAAGATTAATTTTTCGTTTCAAGCTTGTGTAAACATGAAACTGATTCCAAGCATAGTTCCCTATGGTTCAAGCTTGTGTAAAAATGAACCCATCTCCATTTTAACCCTCATGATTGCCATTCTATCAGCCTCTTTCATCAAATGAGCCGTGGTTGTTTTAATCCCATCGCCACCATCCCTTTGGCCGATCATATGCTTTCACTTGGTTGTTTTACCCTTTTTGAGGAATAGTTGCAATGAGTGGTCTTATTAGCCAACCTCTTCACATAGATAAACATGTTTTGAGAAGTTCCAACATCACTGGAACCAGTTGCTACCCTATACACCACTCGTTCCTCAAAGTGGAGTCCTCTTTAAGATCTTTTCAGACTCTCTAAATATGAAAATATTGCCGAGTGCTTGTCCTTTCCAGCTCGTTAACGGATTGGAAACTATATCTCTCTTGTATTATTTTACGCTTTTTCAGGCTTGAGATATTAATTTACAAAATAGAACTTGTGGATTTTTCTTTTTGTCCCTTTTCAGACACTCTAAACATGAAAAGGACTGAGTTATCTTTGTCGTTAAACTCGTTAAAACATCAAATAGCGACAAACTTGTCCATCTAGATAAGACCAAGTTTCACCTTCGCTAGAATTGTTAAAACATCACATAGCAATGGATTCACCCAAACGGTGGAATTATACAACAAGCATATGTTATCCTCCTCAAGCTTGATAAAAATAAAGAGGTACTGGTCAGCAATGACTGGGGAAAATGGGAAAAAGTGGAAAACCATTTTATGGTAGCAGGTCACTCTTGAACATGACACTTTCACTTCATCTCCATGACTATGTGGGTTGGGTTATTAGCTTGATGGTTATCATATCATTGGTCTATCATACCATCCATCACTTTGTTTTGGGTCAATGCTACCAATTCATTTCAGTGTCTCTGACATGTTCAAGAGAAATCATTCAGTCAAAATTCATCCTTTGCAATACCATAAACCTTCATTTTCATGACCGCCATTCCTAAACCTTGTGTCGTCAGTCAAATTCCATCTCTAGAATAACTACACTCGTTTCATGTCATTGATGTGGGATACATCAAGGCCCTCCTACGACAAGTCACTTTTTGTCGACATCAACTCATTATCCAAGAAGTTGACTTAGAAACACCTTCCCAGTACCTTGAGGCTTGCATGCATCAATGGCAGGTTTATCGCTTCTGGTGATAGGAATACATCAATGGCCTTCAACTGAAAGACTTTTTATGGTGTTTGACATCAAATCATCCATTCACACCATACCGAATGTATTGCAGTACCTTGAGGGTCATTATCATTATCGGTGATTTCTCTCGCATCTGTTAACAGCTTACATCATTGACTAGTAATCAGATGGTGTCTTCCCATGTTCGACCTCAGATCATATATTCACATGGTTAGACTCGTACTTGAGTAAACGATTGAACGAGATAGAAGATCACGGATCTAGTTTCATCCATTTGGGCTGCGATTTCAGGAGAACTAAATCATATGTACAATGGCTTTACATTGATTGTCATTTCGATCATGGGTCTATATCTGTAGATGACTATTTATGTACATGTAATGAAAGTTTATAAGCTGAGCATGGGTATACCTTCCCTCAGTAATTCATGTAAAATAAAATATCATGATATATGTATTGTAATTGATGTGGGTCACCTTCCACTTCGATACCTCCTCATCAGATCGTAAATCATTTCATTAGACATTGGCATTTTTCTAACTTCATGCTTTAGGGGGTAGATGTTACAGATCTATTTGGGCACATCAATCCGATCATACAGATCAATGTTTTAGGGCTCATCAAACCCTAATTTTAGTTGCTTCATGCTTGAAACAAGTCACCCCTTTAAATGCCTCCTTCCCAGAGAGTTTCATGACCTGAAGACATCCAGAAATAGCCTCTAGAGGGACCAGCGCAGGTAAGCCCTTGTAAAGGTGTGTTGCAAAGTAGTTGAGCCCACTCCCAGGGTGCTCTCGAGAGCACATAGGCTTCCTTTCACCTGCACTGGGTGAGATTGAGTGAAATTCACATAGGGTTTGGGGAATATTCTTATCTTTTGGAGTCATCTAGAAGGTTCCCTCACTATTTAACTCCTATGAGCTCGAAAATGGATGAGGAATGAGTTAAGGTGCATCCTATCTTCTCATCCCTTCCTCCATGGAACTAATTCTAGGTATGGAAGGCCATTCAATGCCACCATTTATGACAAAACCTCATTTATCTTCCTATAAATTAACCACGCATCTATGTGATCAGGGGATGGATTATGTTGAATTGTAAGGAGATAATGTTGCTATGAGATTTGGATTTGAAGAAAGTATTGTAATGCTACAAGTTTGTCATGCTTTTGATGTGATGTGGATGGGATCCAAGTTGGAGGAATGGATTTCAATCAAACATCAATGGTCGTAATTCCTTCTTCTATTTAATAAAGTTTTTGAACCTTTCTCCCATATGTTTTTATTGTTTCATAATGCTTATATGTATGAACTGTATCTGATTCCTTTCACTTATATTCAATAGATCGTGTGCTTTGATCGGTTCTCTATTTTCTATTGTGTTTATGGGTACTTCTCAAGAATATTAAGTACGATAACGAGCGACAATATCGATACAAGGGAGACAAGAGGGAAGCGGAGCTACAAGTAGGTCTTCTCATCTTCTCATCTTATCTATTGCTTATTGGAAAAGACTAAAACACTTTAAACTGTTGTTCTAGATACAACTACTTATCTAGGGAATTAGTATTTATCCATAGATACCAAATTCTTCAAAACAAGCTCGAACATAATGTGCTCAAAAACCTGCTATCATGATATGATATAATGGTCTATGGAGTCCCAAAATGACCCCACACTCATTCAAAGAAGAGTTTGCTAGTGTCTTCTGTTGTGATGCTCTTCTTGTAGGCGATCAATATATCCATCTTAGAAAATCCATCTACTACCACAAATACACAATCATTACCATGCTTGGTAGAAGGGAGGCCAAACTAATCCATGGATATGGATTCCCAAAATGAGCTAGGAGTAGGAAAATGAGTGTACAGTCCTTTCATATTAATGGTTGGCTTGGGGATGGCATAGGAAGTGGAAGATCTGATATATTTTCCAACATCTTGTTGGAGTTTTGGTCAATAAAAAAATTTCTGCAATACTACCACTATCTTCTCGACACCAAAGTCTCTTGTGACCCTATTGTAATGCACATCCAAAATAAGCTTGGCACGTGAAGGAACATAAAGATTCCCCACATAGCACAATAGTCCATCTTGAAGGTGCAAGTCTGGAATTAGCTTTCCATTCATCAACATCTTGTAGGTGGTAGTGAAATCTGAGTCACTTTCATATAGATATGGCTATGCAGAGGTCTCTTTCCCACAAGATTTGAGAACTATACTCAGTGCCACAATCGGGGGTCAATTGAGGAAATATGCAACATGATTGGTGCTTCCCTTCTTGTACATTATGTTCAGATTAAATTTTTGCAGGTATGTGGACCATTTCTAATGGTGATCATTCCACAACTTCCCTTGTGTTTTCATAAATTAAAGAGGTCAGTGATTTGTGTGGATGATGATCTCCTTCCCCGGAATATAATGCTTTCATTGTTGGTAGGCCTACATGATAGTGTACATATCCTTATCATAGGCGGGGTACCTATGAATATGATCCAAGTGGATATTGCTTGTCACTATCCTATTCCACTTGGACCCCCAACATTGTCTATCTCAGCTTTTTATTTTCCTTAATTGTAGAACAATTTAGTATTTTTGGCAGTTTTTCAGGTCCTAAACTTTCGGAGCCGTTTTGAGGCCCTAAACGACGTTTTTAGGGAAAATGGAGAGACCAAATATATTTATAATGGTATGACTGTTTTTTTCTACCTCCTCTTCAATATCTTCAAAATGAAGTATTATGATAGCCAAACAAAGATCGTATGCGAAATTTACGACCCCGGGAAATTGATGTACCAATTTACCCAAACGGGGCCCACAGTTTTGGCGCTTCATCTCCTAGGGTTAGTTTTTTGGATGCTTAGGGCTTTCCATTGTTTCTCAATAATAAATAGGCCTTGGAGCCCCATTGTAACATAGTTCATAGGCATGTATCCCTCACATCTATTCTCAGAGATAAGCTACCATCGCCTAAGCTAGTTTATTGCCATTATGTTTGTCAGCATATTTCAGTATTGTGATATTAATGAAATGAAGTGTTATTTATATTGCATCTCTGTATTTATGGTTATATTTGTAATTTGTTGCATTCATTTTTAAGTCTGGATTAGTGGTATCAGATTGGTTTGTTTTTTTTTTCTTTTCATGTCCCCAATGAGGTCAGGGTATAAGGATTTAGGGCTCGATCTAGTTGAACCTCTCCAAGACCAACCTCACAAACCCCAATGGACTCCTATGGCGGAAGAAAATAAAGATGAGGGGGTAGGAGATCCTATCAAAATATTTCTCAAGGAATCCCTCAAGCAACAGAGGAATGTGATGATTGATAAATTTTCCCAGATCCTTCGACGACTACCCACAAGCAACACATCTTCATCCAGCAGCGACTTTGGAAGTGACACTCCTTTTAAGGTACAAATTAAATTTGGCATTCCCATATTTGAGGGATAGATAGATGTAGACACCATAGATAAATCATTGAATTTGTTAGAAGGATATAAATTTTCCAATCGGGAAAATATTACTTTTGCGCTTCTCAAGGCTGCCCCACACGTCAAGGATTGGTGGGAAACCTACTGTGAACAAAAGGACATTAGGAAATCCTCACTGTTTTTAGGAAAACCCACTTGGGATTCTTTTTGAGATTCCATCAAGGAACAATATTACCCTATGGAGAGCTATGAAGATAAATACATAAAGTGGACCATGCTATGATAGGGCAGGAACCAAGATGTGGCAGAGTTCACAAATTTTTTCCATACCCTCTGCACAAAGTTAGGTATCAAGGATTCTGAGCGGAATTTAGTACTCATGCACCGTAGTTGTCTACACAAGTACATCTAGGACAATATGGAGTTCATGGACATCTCCTCACTCGGCCCAACCTACTGATATGCTGTCAAAATTGAGAAAATGTTTAAAGAAAAGAAGTGAGACTTTGGATCTGCAAATCTAAAGTAAGGAAAAGGTACCCCCAAACCACAGAGAAAAATCCAAAGCCAAGGTGAGGTGACCTAGGACAACCCATTGAAGCTGCAAGAAAATAAAAACACCACGAAGACAAAGAAATACATGAGAAAATGGTGTGAGTTCCATAAGAGCTCCACTCACAACACAAGTGAGTGTCAGTCCAAGCAGTCACTAGCGGCCGAGCTTAAGGTTTCTGATTCAGACACATGTTCTGAATCTAAGTCAGAACTTGATAAGGGGAATGAAAAATGGAAGAAAATCATTGATGTGGAGCCCAGTGCCACTGTGACCACCAACAAGATCCAGAAGAATGATCCTGAAGATCCAGAGGAGGCGGAACACCTCTTCAACTCACAGATGTGGGTGAAGGGTTCTCCACTGTAGTTCATTGTCAACAGTAGGAGCCAAAAGAACCTCAGTTTAGTAGGGGTCATGAAGTGGCTGGGCCTACGGATGACAACACATCTACAGTTATACACCATCATGTGGCTTCACCAAGGACGAGATTTGCGTGAGCCAACAATGATGCCTCCCCTACAGAATCAAACCCTTCATAGATGAGGTATTGTGTGATGTTGCTCCTGTTGAAGTTTGTGATGTATTCTTAAGACAACCATACTTGTGGAAGAAGCATGTGATATATGAATCTAGACCTCACTTTGTGATTATTACTTTAGGAAATAAGTCATACATGATACCAGAGGTAGCCCTACCTACCATCGTCTCCTTGATCACTGCAAAGCAATGCAGTAAGATCATTTCCCAGAATAGGAAATTTATTTTCCTTATGATTCGCCCTCAGGGAAAGAAGAAGGTTGTGGCCACGGGTTCCAGACAGGGCTCCTCCACAGAGCAACAACAGATGGACAAGGTCATGAAGGAGTACAGGGAAATTTTTGGCTCACCTACAGGGGTACCTCTACACTATCAGGTCAAGCACTCCATTGATCTGACCCTGGGTGCACCACTACCCAATGGAATAATCTATCAATGCTCTATTTTGGAGAATGATGTTAGCAAGAGGAAAATTCAGGACTTGTTGCATAAAGGGAACATCAAGCTAAGCTCATCACCCTGTGGGAGCTCAATTGTATTGATACAGAAGAAGGGAAAGACCTGGAGACTCTGTATTAACAATCGGGCACTAAACATGATAATTATCTAGAATAGGTACCAAATCCCTTAGATTGATGACCTTCTGGACCAACTCAAAAGGGCCAAATACTTCAAAAATATTCACTTGAAGTCTAGTTATCACCAGGTGCTATCGAACTCTTTGATGTGTGGAAGACTACCTTCAAATCCAAGGAGGACCTTTTTGAATGGTTGGTCATGCCTTTCGGGTTGATGAATTCCCCCGCAACCTTCATGAGATTTATGGATGACATATTGCGCCCCCTCACCAATTCATTCACGGCGGTGTATTTAAATGATGTCTTGATCTTTAGCTAAAGTTGGGAAGAGCACCTCCACCATATTAGACAGGTCCTTCAAACCTTGTGACAACACAAGTTATGTGCCAATTTGGAGAAATTCACTTTTGGCATGACCCAAGTTCAATATCAGGGGTACATCATTCATGAGAAGGGTGTGCACGGGGATCTAGCCAAGATACAAGTCATTATGGATTGGCTAGCCCCAACCAATCTAACAGAGCTTCGCAGCTTTTTGGGTATTGCCAATTTCTACCGCAAGTTCATGTTGGGGTTCTCTCATATCACTTGGCCTTAAAGTCAAGTCACCAAGGGTGGAGCGAAAGAAAAAAAAATTTGGTCTGAAACCCAAGAAAAGTCATTTTTTGAGTTGAAGCATCGCCTCTGCTCTACACTAGTGCTCACATTACCAAACCTGTAGTAACTATTTGAGATTGAGGCAGATGCCTCTAACTATGTTGTTGGTGTAGTTCTTACTCAGCAGGGGCATTCAGTGGCTTACCATAGTAAGACACTTTCAGACACAGTTTGAAAGTATCCCACATACGATAAAGAAATGTATTTCATTGTGTAGGCATGTCATTAATGGAAGCATTACATTCTGGGGAAGGAAACAATCATCCACATAGACCACCAACCCCTGTAGTTCATATAGACACAAGGGAAGTTGCAGAACGATCACCATCAAAAATGGTCCACCGACCTACAACAGTTCCATTTGAACATTAAGTATAAGGGAAACACCAATAATGTTGCAAACTGAGTCATCTGACCACCATTCATGGTGTTGATCACTGTGCTCGACTCCTGTGCACATGAGGCTTCGAGGTAGCGTATCTTTACCAAAGCGATCCATAATTTGGCAGTACATACTCGACACTCCTGCAAGGGAAGAAAGTTCCAAATTTTCACCTTCAGTATGCACTGTTATGCCACATGGGATACATTTGTGTTCCTTCAAGCGAGCATGCCAACATTATTTGGGAGGTGCACTGCAATCAGGTCACTGTACATTTTGGAGTAGAGAAAACAATGACAGTATTGCAGAAGTATTTTTATTGGCTGAAACTTAGTCAAGATGTCGGGAAGTACATTAGATTCGGCACCGCCTACACCATTGCCAAACCAACCATTAATAAGAAAGCCCTATATATTCCTCTACCTACTCCTAGTCAAACTTGCGAATCTATCTCCATGGATTACATGTTGGGCCTTCCTTCTACTAAGCACAACAATGACTACGCTTTCATGGTGGTTGACAGATTCTATAAGATGGCCATCATGGCAGCCTACAAGAAGAATATCACAGCAAAGACCACTGCTAAGCTCTTCATTGAGCAAGTGTGGGTACACTTTGGGATCCCACAATCCATTGTCTCAGTTTAGGATAGTAGATTCCTGAGTGCATTTTGGTCAAGTCTCTAGTCAATGCTAGATACAAAAATTACTAAGTCCATGGCTTTCCATCCCCAAACTAATGGCCAAACATAGGTTGTCAACAGGATGATCGTACACATTATAGGCATGTAAAAATTGAAATATCCACACACATGGGATGAAAGTCTCCCCTATGTCCAGCACAGCTACAACATAGCTCTCCACAGCTCAACAGGCCATAAACCCTTATAGGTAGGGCTGCGATTTTAGCTATTATGTCCCATTGATGTAGCAATACCATTTACAGCTACTCTGGTAGATTCGAATCATGTATAGCCTGAAGCTGACAAGGCTAATAGATGCATTTAACACATTCAATAAATCTTCCAGTAGTTCCATGATATATTGGATAGAGCCAATGCTAAGTACAAGAAGTGCCATGATCAGCATTAGGTGTTGCACAAGTTCCAGGTGGGCAACAAAGTTTGGCTACATTTGCAAAAGGAGCACCTCACTAAACCCCATCACAAGATTTGCTTTCTCTGATATGGACCATACACCATCACCAAGGCTATAGGGGACAATGCGTTTGAGATCAGCATTCCACTGTTCCTTGGTCTACACCCAATGTTTAATGTAGACCACCTTTGGCCATACTTTCTACCATTGTTGGACACATCCAACATTGCAAAACAACTCACGCCAACAAAGATGAACCCAGACTGCATGGAACATGCCACAACTGATTAGATCATGGACACACATATCAAGAACACTTGTCAATATAAGATCCAACTATATTGGGTTGTCAAAGCTGGCCAACTCCTGCACCAAGGCAAGTGGCTCACCAGGGACCAAGGTGAGCAGAAGTTTCCCCATCTCATGGAGGCACTCAACATAATGGGGACCATTTCTTCCTAAGGGGGGAGGACTAATCCAGGTGGATATTGGTGGCCTCCCTCCTATTCCACTTCGATCCCCAACACCGTATCTTCCGATTTTTCAGTTTCCTTAATTGTAGCACAATTTACTATTTTTGGCAGTTTTTCGGGTCCTAAACTTCCAGAGTCCTTTTGAGGCCCTAAACAACAGTTTTTGGGAAAACAGAGAAACCGAAAACTTCCCAAATGGGAATACCCATTTTCTTTCAACCTTCTCTTTAAGATCTTTAAGACAAGGTATTACGAGATCCAAATGGAGATCATATGCCAAAGTTATGACCCTGGGAAATTGATGTACCAATTTACCTAAACAGGGACCACAATTTTGGTGCTTCATCTCCTAGGGTTAGGTTTTTGGATGTTTGGGGTTTTCCATGGTTTCTCAATAATAAATAGGCCTTGGAGCCTCATTGTAACACAGTTCAGAAGTATGTAGTCGCTACATCTCTTCTCAAAGATTAGATACCATCACCCAAGCTAGTTTATTTCCATTCTATTTGTAATCATATTTCAATATTATGATATTAATGAAATGAAGTGCTATTTCTGTTGCATCTCTGTATTTATGGTTATATCTGTAATTTGTTGCATTCATTTTTAAGTCTGGATAAGAATACTATCAAAGAGTGCCTCACTGTGATAGGCCATTGGGTGCCCTTATTGAGTGAGGATTGCACTAATAACATAATCAAAGGATCTTCCTCAATCTCAAATGCTTGTTGTAGGTTTGGAAAAGTGAGGACTTGAACAAAGAAAAGGTAGTGTTTTATTTCAACGAATGCTTTCTATTATGCCTTGGACTAAAAAAACTTCATTTTTTCTCTACCCTTGGTAACTTGACTCAAGGGCCAAGTAATATGAGAGAACCCCAACACGAATATTTGGTAGAAATTAGCAAGGCCCAAGAAGCTATGAATCTTTGTTACAATTTTTGAGGCAGGTGAAGCCCAAATGAATTGGATCTTAGACAAATCGACATGCAGGCCTTGCTAGTCAATTATGTAGCCCAAATATTGGACTTGGTCCATGCCAAATTATCACTTTTCCATATTAGCACATAGCTTGTGTTGTCATAGGGTTTGAAGGACCTACCGAATATGTAGCATGTGCTTTTCCCAAGTCTTACTGAAGAACATCCAAAGATACAACCATGAACAAGTTGGTGAAAGACCACAAGCTATCATCCATCAACCTCATAAAAGTTGTATGGGCATTTGTGAACTCGAAGGACATGCCCAACCACTCAAAAAGGCCCTCCTTGGATTTGAAGGTGATCTTCCATACATCTATGGTATTATTGGGCATGGAATCCCCCCCAAGGCATGTTTTGGGGCTCAACGCCCAAATTTTGACCCAATATTGTTGTAAATACTCCGTAAATTGTGGGCGCGGAGCGCGAAATGTATGATAGAGTCACAAGGTTGTTTGCCCTAGTTTTGTAATGTAATGTCAGTTGGATAGACCTACCAATGGTCCATGGACCATGGGATTTTATAAATAGAGCGAGGCTCTAAGTGTAAAGGGATAGAGAATAGTAGATAAGAAAAAGGTCTAAAGAAGTAAAGTGACTTATGTCTTTGGGGTTGTAGAGTAGGAGAAGGTTCTACAATTGAGTGCACAGAGGCCTAGTAGTTCGCATCTGAGTGCGTAGACTACTGCAGCTGAGTGCGCAGACCCCTGTAGCTAAGTGCGTAGGGAGGAGTTGAGTCTATAACAGAGGAAGGAATTAATAAAGAGAAGTTTTATCATGATTCTGTGTATATGTTCTTGGGTTAATGCATCTTTGATATATTTTGAAAATATACTATTTATTTACTGCACGCACCTATATGAATGATTTATGTTGTTAAGTATAACTTAAAGTTGTTGGAAATAATACTGAGAGGGGGGGTGAATCAGTATTATCAGATTAATACCTTAATTTTCAAACCTGATTTGTATACACTACCTTAGCTTAGTGAACTACCGTGTATATGCAATTGTACTTAATGCAACCAGCGTATATGCAGAGATCTTTTGATTTACCCAAGTTATCATGCATTGAACTTTAACCAGTCTATCAGGAATTCATTAGACAATGTAGTAAAAACAGAATAAAGCATCACACATAAGCAACACACATGAACACCAAGATATAAGGTGGAAACCCAATGTGGGTGAAAACCACCTGCTGCAATCGTCTCTGTCTTCTTTTAATGATAAGAAAATTATGTTTAAACTTTTTGTATTGGTACAGTCTTGTACCAGTATGCATGCTTCTTCCTGTAGAAGGCTACAACCTTCTCTCGTTCTCCAGCTTCTACTGGAAGGGAGCTACAGCCCCCTAGCTCTTGTACTAGCTACTATATTTACTAGTACATAAGTGTCGGCCTATAGAAGGCTACAACCTTCTCTTTTCTTCCAGGGACCGTGTTTCATAAATTTTCAGACTAGATCCATCAACAACATCATTCAGTCATCAAATATATCTGCATCAATCAATCTCCTTTTGAACCAACCACAACCGAATCAATCAATCAATCCATCGATCTCATCATTCAGAATGCTATCACTAGAATACAGTAACCAAAACCCAAGCCAGAACCCAGAACACTGCAACAACAAATAGAAGCAACTAAAACATATTTTATAAGGTATATGCTACTTCCGTGTGTTGAACCTGCCTGCATATGCACTTTCCTCAAAGAGAACCAGCGTACAGATTTGCAAATCAAATTTATGATGTATACGCTGCTATGATATGTAGAACCAGCATGTATACGCTCCTTTTCTAAAGTGAACCTATGTACAGATCTGTGAATGGTGATTTAAACATTACAACTATTCCAGACTTCACTCATACCCAGATCATCATATTTACAGACTACAACATGCACCAGTTATTCAAATACAAGATCAAACCACATAAAGATAATACACTTCAAGCCTTGAGATCCTGATACATCATTAGATCTTATTCTTCATCAAATGCTAAGGTTCATCCTTGGTTCAGATCAAGCACAACACTATAAGCCAATAACCGGCATATTAGATCTCACACTTCATCAGATATTGGATACTTGCACACCTTGGCCTAATGATATTCTCCCCCTTTTATAGTTTTAGTCCATTCTCAATACCATGGACCAAAACAACTTAGGACCAATACCTTAGACCAAATACCTAGGGTCAATACCTCAGACCAGATACCTTGGACCAATACCATGGATCAAAATACCATGGACCAAATACTTTGGACCAAAAACATAGTTTTCCAAGGTATACGCACTTTTCTTTCTGTGAAAGTGTGTGTGTACATTGTATGTGCCTTTTGTTCTATTAAACTGTCTGTATACGTAGCTTGGTCAAGGTGAACCTGCGTATACCCCTCTTTCTTCATTCTATGAATATTGATCTATAATTCTTTTTTGTTTCCCTGCTATATTTTGATCTTTCATCTGAGTGAGTTGCCTTCAGAACTGATTCCTTGAAGTTTCCTTGCATTTCATCATATCTGTAAACACCACTGTCATGCATTCTCTGACATCTGATATCTCTTTTGTAGATTCATCTAGTCACCATATACAAGTGAGTTGTTCTACTGCAAGTGGGTTTTCATCAAGTATAACACATACATCATAATGCCAACAATCTCCCCCTTTGGACTTAATGGCAACAACCACACCAAGTCACTCTCCCCCTTTGAAATCAAGGGTAAAGGGGCATGCTCCCCCTGAGTGCATGTTGAATTCTCTGATATACTGAAGTGTGTTGATTGAGATTCCATGATCGAGCCCATGCTCCCCCTGAGCATAACAAAAGTATGCAAAAGGTGTTCTAAAAGAAGAACATGACTCTATACATACATCACCAATGACCTTCCTATCACCAATGCCTCATACATAAATCCATCTCCCAACCAAGTGGGGATATACCATATTTGACTCATCCACCCAACCAAGTGGGGATATATCAAAAACAAGAAACATTACATCATGTCAAAAACAAGAAACATTACATCATCCATCCCATGCATAGTGGGGTTACAAATTAGGTCTTTTCATGACCGTTACATTAAAAGATATACATGACATATATAACAGAGACCAAATAACTTGAACAAGACCATGATAGTCATCATCAACTATCATAAGATCTGCACCATTAGTAGCATATGTCAACAACATCCAGACCAGCAACCTATATATGTCCATCATTAGTTCCCAAAATTTCATCAACCATGTTCTCCCCATGAACCTGTTCCACCTATTCACTGTCAGATCTGATAATTGCATATGTCACTAAGAGTTATCAAAGCATCATCATCAATCAGATATACATCAACTTATCAACAACTTTATGAGGACCAATATATCAGCAAATTGAACCTATCATCAAACGGAGTAGATAACTGACAGAACCATAGCATACCCCTACTGCTTTTCTTCAAACCAACATATACGCAACTGTGTCCACAGAAACTCGCATATGTATGCAACTACACTTCATGAAACTCGCGTATAACCACCTTTCTCTAAAAAATAGGATTTAATAGTAGGATGATGCAAAAACTACTCCCAGCTTTTGTCTGAGATATTCAAATTTCTCTTTGGGCAATGGTTTAGTGAATATATCAGCGACCTGTTCTTTGGAGGGAACATACTCCAATTTGACCATTTTTCAAGCACCTTTTCACGTAGGAAATGATATTTGATGGGTATGTGCTTGGTCTTGGAGTGCATGACTGGATTCTTTGAAATACTGATGGCACTTGTATTATCACATAGAATGGAAATGGGTGGAGTATATGTGATCTGAATATCTTGCAAGGTTTGCATCATCCAAAGTAATTGTATGCAGCAAGATGCAGCAACCATGTATTCTGCTTTAGCTGTAGATAATGCAATTGAACTTTGTTTCTTGCTAAACCAAGACACTAACCTGGAACCCATATAGAATGCACCACCACATCAACACTTCCTGCCCAATCCACAACTGTATATGCATGAAGTGTAAGATCTTTATCCCTAGGATACCATAAACCAAAGTTCTGTATTCCTTGAAGATATTTGAAAATTATTTTGACTGCCTAAAGATGTCATTCCTTTGGATTTTCTTGGAATCTTCCAATTATTACCATTGCATGCATGATATCCGGTCAGGTACCTGTTAGATAAAGCAGACTGCCAATCATGGATCTGTAAGTTGGTTGATGTACTGCTGCTGATTCATCATTTGAGCTAAGACTACATACTGTTACCATTGGGGTACATACTAGTTTAGAATCTTCCATGCCGTACTTTTTCAGGATCTATTTGAGATATTTGGTTTGTGAGAGAAAAATACCATCTTTATTTTGTTGAACTTGTAGACCAAGAAAATAGGTAAGCTCACCAAGCAAGGATATTTCAAATTCTTGCCGCATTACTGAAGCAAAATTCTGACTCATGGTTTCTTCATTGCTACCAAAAATGATATCATCAACATACACAACAATTATTAGCAATTTACTAGTGTCCATATTTTTATGTAGATTGCTATCTACTGACCCCTTTGAAAAACCCTGTTGGTGGAGATATTTGTCAAGATGGTAATACCATGCCCTTGGAGCCTGTTTTAGATAATAGAGAGATTTTCTGAGTTGGCATACAAGTTTTGCATCATTTCCAAGAATGAATCCTTCTGGTTGTTCAATATCGACTTCTTCTTCTAAGTCTCCATTAAGAAAGGCATATTTTACATCCATTTGGTATACTTTGAATTTCTGAAAACTAGAAAGAGCAAGAAACATTCTTATGGCTTCAAGTCTAGCAATAGTTGCAAAAGTTTCTTCAAAATCTATACCTTCTTTTTGAGCATATCCTTTACAAACAAGTCTGGCCTTGTTTCTAATAACTTCTCTCATTCAACTTGTTTTTGAATATCCATTTAGTGCCTATGATATTTTTATCATGAGGTTTAGGAACTAATTCCCAAGTATTATTCTTTCCAATTTGCTCAAGTTCTTCATTCATGGCCTTGACCCAACATTCATCTCTACATGCTTCATTTACATTTTGAGGTTCAGTGGAAGATAGTAATGCTAGATAGCTTAAAGCTTCGACAATGGTTCTTCTATTCTTCACACCTACCCCTTTTTCTCCTAAAATTTGGGTTTCTAGATGATTTTTCTGAACATACCTCGACGGAGTCTTTTCTTCTATTGTGATCTCTTCTTCTGGTGCTTCATTCGTTTCTTCTTCAGAATCAATGTGATTTGATGTGGGAAAATGATCCTCATATTCTTCATTGTCATAATCTTCGGTTTTTATCTGTTTTGGATTTTTGTTGTTTCATCAACCACAACATCAATACTTTCAATAATTTTCCCTAGTCTTTTATTGTAACATTTATATCCTTTACTTCAAGAGGAGTAGCCGAGAAGAATACCTTCATCTACTCTGGGTTCAAACTTACCAAGTTTTTCATTAGTCTTTTTGATGTAACATTTGCTTCCAAAAACTTTGAAGTATTTTACAGTAGGAGTCTTACCATACCAAAGCTCATGTGGAGTTTGAGTGTTGTTTACCTAAACATTTCCTTGATTGAGAATAGTGACAGCAGCGAATGCAACTTCACCCCAGAAGGTTGTAGGAGTTCCAGATTCATCTAGCATAGCACGAGCCATTTGTTGAACAGTTCTATTCATCCTTTCTACCACTCCATTTTGTTGAGGAGTCCTTGCAGTGGAGAACTACCTTTTTATTCCATGTTGTTCACAAAATTCAAAGAATTCATCCGAGGTAAATTCCCCTCCTCGATCAGATCTGAGGCATTTGATTCTGCGATCTGATTCATTTTCAACCAAAGCATTGGAGGCTTTGAACTTTTAAAATGCTTCATCTTTATGCTTTAGAAGACCTATCCAACACATTATAGAAAAATCATCAATGAACAATATAAAGTATTCTTCTCCATGAGGTGACTTTTTCCTTGATGGTCCACATAAATCAGTATGAACAAGTTCAAGGGGCTTACTAGCTGATCCTTCTTTTTCAATGAAGTGAGATCTGGTTTGCTTACCGAATTGCCATGATTTGCATATAGTATTTTCAGGAATGCTGATATTTGGAAGATCACGAATAGCCTGGAATCTGCATGCTTTTCTTATTTGAGAAAATCTTAGATGTCCCAATCTTCTATGCCCTAGCCAGTTTTCATCTTTTTTGCTTAGATAGCACTGTTGTTGTCCTCCCTTGAGTATGTATAGGTTTTTTGGAGTTCTTCTCCCTTTGATCACAGTTTCTGTTGTATCAAGCTCATGAACAACACATCCATTTGATCGAAACACTACTTCATTTCCTTGATCACACATCTGACTCACACTCAACAGGTTATGCTTTAAGCCATCAACATACATAACATTACCAGCTTTAATTTTTTCTGTCAAGAAAATAGAGCCTTTACCTTTTATGATAGTAGGAGTGTCGTTAATGAGACACTCTTTTCCTTTTCTAAGGCATTATATGAGTGTAGTTTTTCTTTGTCACCTGTCATGTGTTTTGAGCATCCACTGTCGATGTACCACTGGATTTCTTGTCCTTATGCATAAAAGGCTATACCAAATTTTTCTGTTTGCGATTCTTTCTTTCTCCATATTTTGGGATTTAATGGAGTTTTCTCCTTTTGAGTTATTTTCTGAAATTTACTTTTGCATTCAGATTCTTCATGGCCAAATTTGTTACAGATTAAGTGTTCTATTTCATTTTCAAGAAGAGAAAAGTTATTATAGGAACCTTTCTTGATCCCTATCACATTCCTTTGATTTCATGCTTCTCTAGTCATGATAGTTTTGTAAACAACACATTGAGTAGCTTTGTGTCCAAAATTATGACATGAAACATTGGCCATTAAAGAAGTTCCTGCAATTATCGAATCTACTAACCTATTGATAGTAGTTTCTATTGATATTTATCTTTGAAGAAAATTAAGTATGACTTACCTGAGATTGATTGTGGCTTCTATTCATCCTTGAAGTAAATTGAGCTTGATTCACCTGGTGATCTGCTTTATGCCTTTGTTGACAATTTTCAAACTATTCATTGCTCTTTGCTGCATCAAGATAGCTTTTAGTGGAGGTTGACGACTTTTGTGATTGAGATGTTTCTTCAGTATATCCAAGACCTATCTTTATCAGAGGAGAGCACTGCACTTTGATAATTTCATTTAAGGTTTCTGATCCTTTAGCAAATCTAAGATTGAGAGCTTTTGTTTTCTCAAGATCCTTTCTTAGACCCAAAATTTCACATTTGAGCTTTTCATTGTGTTTTTCTCTTTCAGCAAGTTTCTATGTCAAGGTATCTATAATCATATTCTTTTCTTCTAAACAGATTTTGACTTTAGAGATTTCTTCATAAAGGTCATCTTCATCTAAAGCATCCAAGAAATCATCATCTTCATAATCCATTAGAAGTCTATAGTCATTAATATTTTCATCTTCATCACTATTTGATAAACCATCGCTATATTCATGAGTATAGTAGCTCTTTTTACTTACACTTTTTTTTCTATTCCATTTTTCAGATCCCTTCTCTTTATCATATTTATCTTTATGAAGACATTTGGCAACATAATGACCGACTCTACCACAAGCAAAACATTTGAAAGGTAGTTTACCTCTAAATATTTTGGAACCCCGTTGAAGCTTCTTGACAAAGTTTGCTTCCTCTTCTTCTTCTGAAATATGTCCTAATTCATTGAGTGCTTATTTTCCTTTTGATGAAGCTTTAAATGTGGCTTCTCTCATATCTGATGGACCTCCTTTTCTCATCTCAAAGGCAGTTAAGATTTCGTGAAGCTGTGTCATAGTAATAGTCTGTAGATCCTACTTTTCTTCTATGGCAGATACTTTTGATTCAAATTTAGCAGATAAGGATCTTAAAACTTTTTCAACTAAGGTAACTTCCTTTATCTCTTCACCCAGATTCTTCATGCAATTAACAATCTCATCTATACGTAAGAAGTAACTAGCTATACTTTCATCATTGTGCGTCTTGAGAGTTTCATATTGAATTCTGAGAGTTTGTGGTTTAGCACGTTTTACCTGTTGGCATTATGATACATATGTTGTACTTGATGGCAACCCACTCATCTCATATGATAAATTATAGTGTAGCAAAGTTCACGCACTTTCATGAAGATAAAATTTCTTTCATGTAGAGAAAAGTTCATGCACTTTTATGCAGAGAAAAGTTTATTTCATGTAGAGAAAAGTTCACGCACTTTAATGCAGAGAAAAGTTTATTTCATGTAGAGAAAAGTTCACGCACTTTTATGCAGAGAAAATTTTATTTCATGTAGAGAAAAGTTCACACAATTTTATGCAGAGAAAAGTTTATTTCATGGAGAGAAAATTTCACGCACTTTTATGCAAAGAAAAGTTTATTTCATGTAGAGAAAAAGTTCACGCACTTTCATGTAGAGAAAAGTTCCTTTCATGAAGAGAAAATTTCACGCACTTTCATGGTTGGCTCATGGTATTAGTCCGACAGTTTTTGATCCTATGGTTTTGGTCCATGGTATTGCATCCAAAAGTGTTGATCTCACGCACTTTCATGATTGGTTCACGGTATTATTCCTATAGTTTTTGATCCTATGGTTTTGGCTCATGGTATTGCATCCAAAAGTATTGATCTCACACACTTTCATGGTTGGTTCATGGTATTAGTCCAACAGTTTTTTGATCCTATGGTTTTGGACCGTGGTATTGTGGAAGGCCTAAGACTATAAAAGAGGAAGGAGATCATTTGGCAAAGAATCATCGAATGAATTGAATATCTAATAAGTGCTAGATCTGAAATATTTGTGATTGGGTTATGGTGCAGATCTGGATCTGAATGAAGGAGGAACCTTAGCGCATAAAGAAGGATAAGCTCTTTTGATGGGTCATAATCTTTATGCTTGAATAATAGTATCTTTGCATGATTTTGATCTGTTATATGAGGCGCATGCTTGATCTATAAATCTAACAATCTGGGTTAATTAGTGTCTGAATATTTGAAAGAAGGAATTATCCTTTATAGATCTGCACGCAGGTTTCAGGTTGTTGAAGTAGCGTATATCTTTAAATTATGATCTAGCTGCCTCTGTCTATTGCTGCAGTATTCTGGGTTCAGAATCTGGTGTGTGGTTACTATTACTATGTTCTGGGTACAGCTATCAGAGAAGTGTTTACTTGATTCAGTGCTAAATGGGAAAAGGAGATTGTTTGATGCATATATACTTGATGATTGATTGATGTTCATAGATCCAGTCTGAAAATTTATGAAACGTGGTCCCTAGAAGAAAGAGAAGGTTGTAGCCTTCAGTAGGCCAGCACCTATGTACTAGTATCTTGGCTAGTACAAGAGCTAAGGGGGTTGTAGCTCCCTTCCAGGAGAAGCTGGAGAACGAGAGAGGGTTGTAGCTCTCTGCAGGTTGTAACCTGCGTACTGGTAAAGGACTGCACCAGTACAAAATCATTGCAAAAGGAGTTTCTAATTGAAAAAAAAGATAGAGACATATTACAGCAGGTGGTTTTCACCCACATTGGGTTTCCACCTTATATCTGGTGTTCTTTTGTGTGACTATTTGCTTTTCTTGTTCCTGCTCATTATTTTATGATACTGACATGCAAAGTAATGATCAATATTTGAAGAATTATTCAAAGTATAAATAAGGAAGATAGATTGATAAGAATTTGATAATACTGATTCACCCCCCCCCCCCCCTCTCAGTATTATTTCCAACAATTGGTATCAAAGCAGGTCCTTCTGAAGAAGCTTGATCGCTTGAAGGAAGATCTAACATCATGAGCAACTACGAGAGGGAAGCATCAATCAGGCCACTGATTTTTGATGGAACAAACTTCGTATATTGGAAGGTAAGAGTTACTGCCTATCTTCAACCTTTGGGTACAGAAGTATGGGACATTATAGAAACAGGGTATACTTTTCCATCAACTACTCCTACAGATTCAGCTGAGAAGAATAAATATGAAACAAATGCAAAGGCAGTTAATACTCTTCTAGGATGTCTATCTCAATCTGAATTTGTGAAGGTTATGCAATATAAATCCGCAAAAGAAATATGGGACAAGATTGTTTTGAGCTACGAAGGAGATGAACAGGTAGAACGTGCAAAACTTCAAACCCTCAGGATTCAGTATGAGAATCTCAGAATGTATAATGATGAAAGTGTGGCTAACTATTTCCTTCGGGTAGACAAGATTGTTAAATGTATGAAAAACTTGGGTGAATAAATAAAAGAGGTTGTTGTGGTTGAAAAAGTCCTAAGATCATTCTCCCCCATGTTTGAATCTAAAGTGTCTGCAATAGAAGAAAAGGAAAATCTACGAACTCTTACTATGTCTCAGCTACACGAAATTCTAACTTCTTATGAAATGAGAAAAGGAGGTCCATCAGACAGGAGAGAAGCTACTTTTAAGGCTTCAGGCAAAGGAGACTATTATCAATCAAGTCACGTGCCAGAAGAAGAAGAAGAATCAAATTTTGTCAGAAATCTTCAACGGGGTACTGGAAGGTTCAGAGGTAAGCTACCTTTTAAATGTTTTGCTTGTGGAAGAGTAGGTCATTATGCTGCCAAATGTCCTCATAAGGATAAGATTGACAAAGGAAAGGAACCTGCCAGATGGAACAAGAAACAAAATGCAAATAAGAAAAGCTACTACACTCATGAAGACAATGATGGTCTATCAAATAGTGATGAAGATGAACGAGGTAATGACTATAAAATTTTAATGGCATTTGGAGATGATGATTACATGGATGCTATAGATGTGGATAGTTTTTATGAAGAGATTTCTAGACTTAAGACATGTATAGAAGAAAAGAATATGATCATTGATACTCTACAATTTCAAATTGATGAAAAAGAAAAATGTCTTGAAAAGATAGAAGGTGAAATTGTTGGCCTTAGAAAATAAATTAAGAAAACAAAGGCTATTAACCTTAAGTTTTTCAAAGGATCTGAAACTCTGGATGAGATCATCAATGTACAGCGTTCTCCGCTAAACAAGACAGGTTTGGGGTATAATGGAGAAACATCTCAAGCATCCACCTCAAAGAGTTATCTTGATGCAGCAAGAAGTAATGAGCAAAAGCACAATGGAGATCACCAGGTAAAGCAGGACGAATTACATCAAGAACGAACAAAGACTATCAGGTAAACCAGGGGCAATCTGTCTTAAGGATGAACAAAAGCTACGACCAGCCACAGGTAAAATCTTCTCAATTTTCTTCAAGAATGGATGACAATAGAAATTACAATCATTTGGCCGGTAGATTTGATAATCGCAGAAGTTTCTTCAATGGGCAATGTTTCTCTTGCCATAACTTTGGTCACAAAGCAGCTCAATGTGTTGCATATAAAAAAATCATGACTAGAGAAGCTCAAAAACAAAGAAGTATGATCGGGATTACAAAAAGGACCTATAACAACTTTTCGGCTCTTGAAAATGAAGTTGAATGTTCTATTTGCAATAACTTTGGTCATGAAGATTCTGAATGCAGGAGCAGGTTTCAGCAGACAAAGGAACAAGCCTCAAGCACCAGAACATGGAGAATAAAGGAACCGCAAACAGGAAGATGTGGGATAGCCTTTTATGCAGAGGGACAAGAAAATCTATAGTACATCGACAGTGGATGTTCGAAGCATATGACAGGTGATAAAGAAAAACTTGAATCATATTCTTCTTTAGAAAAGGGAAAGAAAGTTTCTTTTGGAAATGATACTCCAGCAGCGATAAAAGGAAAAGGCACAGCTCAGTTAAAAGAAAAGGTCAAAGCTGGAAATGTTTTGTATGTTGATGGCTTGAAGCATAACCTTCTGAGTGTCAGTCAGATGTGCGATCAAGGAACCGAGGTAATATTTCGATCAAATGGATGTAGCGTTCGTGATCTTGATACAGGGAAAACAGTGATCAAAGGTAGAAGAACTCCAAATAATCTATACATATTTGAAGAAGGACAACAACAATGCTATTTGAGCAAGGATAATGAACATTGGTTATGGCACCGGAGGTTGGGGCATCTAAGCTTTTCACAAATAAGGAAGGCATGCAAATATCCGGCAGTTCGTGGTATTCCAGATATCAAAATTCCAGACAACACTATATGCAAATCATGTCAGTTTGGTAAGCAAACCATAACCAACTTCCCGGAGAAGGAAGGATCAGCCAGCAGGCCTCTTGAACTAGTCCATACAGATGTATGTGGTCCTTTCAGGACGAGGCCACCTCGAGGAGAAGAATACTTGATATTATTCATTGACGATTTCTCCAGGTTTGTTTGGTTAGGACTTTTGAAGCACAAAGACGAAGCATTCGAAAAATTCAAATCATTCAAAGCCTTGGTTGAAAATGAATCAGGTTACAAAATTAAGTGCCTCAGGTCTGAAAGAGGTGGGGAGTTTACCTCAAATGAATTTTTTGATTTCTGTGAAGAACATGGGATAAGAAGGGAATTCTCTACAGGTAGAACTCCTCAGCAAAATGGAGTGGTGGAAAGGATGAACAGAACAGTCCAACAAATGGCCCGTGCTATGCTTGATGAGTCCGGAACTCCCGCAACTTTCTGGGGTGAAGCTGCATATGCTACGGTTGTTATTCTCAATAAAATAAATGTCCGAGTGAACAACACTCAAACTCCTCATGAACTCTGGTATGGTGAGACTCCTTTGGTAAAACACTTCAAAATCTTTGGGAGCAAATTCTATATTAAGAATACTGATGAGCAACTTGGAAAACTTGAACCTAGAGTAGATGAAGGCATTCTTCTTGGTTATTCTCCACACAGCAAAGCATATAAGTGCTACAATAAAAGACTTGGAAGAATTGTTGACAACATTGATGTAGTGGTTGATGAAAAAGGATACATTCCTAGGCAAGTAAATCATGAAAATATCGAAGAAGATGAAGACTACCCTCAAAGACAGAATGATGAAGAAGAAGAACCTCAAGAAGCACCAGAGGAATAGATAAGGGTAGAAGAGAAGACTCCATCCAGGTACGTTCAGAAGAATCATCCAGAATCTCAGATTTTGGGGCAAAAAGAAGCAGGTGTACAAACAAGAAGAACAATTGCATAAGCTTCAAGCTATTTGGCATTACTCTCGTCCACTGAACCACAAAATGTAAAAGAGGCATGCAAAGATGAATGTTGGGTCAAAGAAAAGGATGAAGAACTTGAGCAGATCGAAAAGGGCAACACTTGGGAGTTGGTTCCTAGACCAAAGGATAAGAATGTTATAGGGACAAAATGGGTCTTCAAAAATAAGTTTAACGAAAATGGGGAAGTAATTAGAAACAAGGCCAGACTTGTTTGTAAAGGGTATGCGCAGCAAGAAGGAATATATTTTGAAGAAACTTTTGCTCCTATTGCAAGACTTGAGGCCATCCAAATGTTCCTTGCTCTCTCAAGCTTTCAAAAGTTCAAAGTATTTCAAATGGACGTGAAATCAACCTTTCTGAATGGAGACTTAGAAGAAGAAGTATACATTGAGCAGCCAGATGGTTTCATTCTTGGAAATGATCCAAATCTTGTATGCAGATTGAAAAAGGCTCTCTATGGTCTTAAATAAGCTCCAAGGGCTTGGTACTATCATTTGGACAAATATCTTCATCAACAAGGTTTTTCAAAAGGATCAGCAGATAGCAATCTTTATATAAAAATTGAAAATGACAAATTGCTGATACTTGTTGTGTATGTAGATGACATTATCTTTGGCAGCAATGAAGAATCTATGAGTCAAAGCTTTGCCTTGGTGATGTAGAAAGAATTCGAAATGTCCTTGCTTGGAGAATTGACATATTTTCTTGGCCTGCAAATCCAACAAAAGGAAGGAGGGATCTTCTTGTCTCAAACTAAGTATCTCAAGTAGATTTTGAAGAAATATGGCATGGAAGATGAAAAACCAGTATGTACACCCATGGTCACAGGATGTAGCCTCAGTGCAAATGATGAATCAGCAACAGTACATCAACCAACCTATAGATCTATGATTGGAAGTATACTTTATTTGACAGGTACTCGACCAGACATCATGCATGCAGTGGGAATAGTTGGAAGATTTCAGGCAAATCCAAAGGAAACTCATCTTCAGGCAGTAAAGAGAATCTTCAAATATCTTCAAGGGACTCAAAATTATGGCTTATGGTATCCTAGAGATACAGATCTCACACTTCATGCTTATACTGATGCAGATTGGGCCGGAAGCGTGGATGACAGGAAGAGCACAAGTGGTGGTGCATTCTTTATGGGTTCCAGATTAGTATCTTGGTTCAGCAAGAAACAGAGTTCGATTGCCTTGTCTACAGCTGAAGCAGAATATGTTGTTGTTGCATCTTGCTGCACTCAACTCCTTTGGATGATGCAGACCTTGCAAGATTTTCAAATCACTTGTACACCACCCATCTCCATCTTATGTGATAATACAAGTGCAATCAGCATTTCAAAGAACCCAGTCATGCATTCAAAAACCAAGCACATGCCAATCAAGTATCACTTTCTCCGGGAACAAGTGCTTGAACAAAAGGTCAAGTTGGAGTATGTTCCTTCTAAGGAACAAGTTGCTGATATACTCACCAAACCATTGCCTAGGGAGACCTTTGAATACCTCAGGCAAAAGCTGGGGGTTGTTGATGCATCATCTTGTTGTTGAATCTCTTCTAACTGTTGGTTGTATGAAATGTTCATCTGAAGTATATGCGTACATGTGCTTGGTTGCGGATTGGTCAAAGATCGAATGGCACAGGTTCAGGGGGAGCATATCATGCATTGTTGGCATTATGGAGGAAGTACAGAAGGAGATCATGGATAATGGTCTGAATATTGTTGCAATACGTCTCTATCTCTTTCATGGTCATTTATGGTGTTTTATGGATTATGGTTCTTCTTTGCAGATCTGGTTTATAGTCAGGGGGAGCATGTTCTTAGGGGGAGCATAACCCTTTTCCCTTGATGTCAAAGGGGGAGAGTGATTGGTTGTTGTTGCCATCAAGTCCAAAGGGGGAGATTGTTGGCATTATGATACATATGTTGTACTTGATGGCAACCTACTCATCTCAGATAATAAATTATAGTGTAGCAAAGTTCACGCACTTTCATGAAGATAAAAGTTTATTTCATGTAGAGAAAAGTTCATGCACTTTTATGCAAAGAAAAGTTTATTTGATGTAGAGAAAATTTCACGCACTTTTACACAGAGAAAAGTTTATTTCATGTAGAGAAAAGTTCACGCACTTTTATGTAGAGAAAAGTTTATTTCATGTAGAGAAAAGTTCACGCACTTTTATGCAGAGAAAAGTTTATTTCATGGAGAGAAAATTTCACGCACTTTTATGTAGAGAAAAGTTTATTTCATGTAGAGAAAAAGTTCACGCACTTTCATGCAGAGAAAAGTTCCTTTCATGAAGAGAAAATTTCAGGCACTTTCATGGTTGGCTCATGGTATTAGTCCGACAGTTTTTGATCCTATGGTTTTGGTCCGTGGTATTGCATCCAAAAGTGTTGATCTCACGCACTTTCATGATTGGTTCATGGTATTAGTCCTATAGTTTTTGATCCTATGGTTTTGGCTCGTGGTATTGCATCCAAAAGTATTGATCTCACACACTTTCATGGTTGGTTCATGGTATTAGTCCAACAGTTTTTTGATCGTATGGTTTTGGACCGTGGTATTGTGGAAGGCCTAAGACTATAAAAGAGGAAGGAGATCATTTGGCAAAGAATCATCGAATGAATTGAATATCTAATAAGTGCTAGATCTGAAATATTTGTGATTCGGTTATGGTGCAGATCTGGATCTGAATGAAGGAGGAACCTTAGCACATAAAGAAGGATAAGTTCTTTTGATGGGTCATAATCTTTATGCTTGAATAATAGTATCTTTGCATGATTTTGATCTGTTATATGAGGTGCATGCTTGATCTATAAATCTGACAATCTGGGTTAATTAGTGTCTGAATATTTGAAAGAAGGAATTATCCTTTATAGATCTGCACGCAGGTTTCAGGTTGTTGAAGTAGCGTATATCTTTAAATTATGATCTAGCTACCTCTGTCTATTGCTGCAGTATTATGGGTTCAGAATTTGGTGTGTGGTTACTGTTACTGTGTTCTGGGTACAGCTGTTAGAGAAGTGTTTACTTGATTCAGTGCTAATTGGGAAAAGGAGATTTTTGATGCAGATATACTTGATGATTGATTGATGTTCATGGATCCAGTCTGAAAATTTATGAAACGTGGTCCCTGGAAGAAAGAGAAGGTTGTAGCCTTCAGTAGGCCAGCACCTACGTACTAGTATCTTGGCTAGTACAAGAGCTAAGGGGGTTGTAGCTCCCTTCTAGGAGAAGCTGGAGAACGAGAGAGGGTTGTAGCTCTCTGCAGGTTGTAGCTTACGTACTGGTAATGGACTGCACCAGTACAAAATCATTGTAAAAGGAGTTTCTAATTGAAAAAAAAGATAGAGACATATTGCAGCAGGTGGTTTTCACCCACATTGGGTTTCCACCTTATATCTGGTGTTCTTTTGTGTGACTATTTGCTTTTCTTATTCCTGCTCATTATTTTATGATACTAACATGCAAAGTAATGATCAATATTTGAAGAATTATTCAAAGTATAAATAAGGAAGATAGATTGATAAGAATTTTATAATACTGATTCACCCCCCCCCCCTCTCAGTATTATTTCCAACATTACCTAAGAGTCTCCTTCGTAGCTTAGAATGATTTTGTCCCATATTTCTTTGGTTGATTTGAGTTGGATAACTTTGATAAACTCTGATTGTGACAGACTTCCCAATAATGTATTGACAGCCTTGGCATTGGTTTCATATTGCTTTTTACCCGCTGTATCTATAGGAATTGCTGATGGAAATGTATATCCTCCTTCCACGATTTCCCAGACATCTGTTCCAAGAGATTGAAGATAGGCAGTGGTTCTTACCTTCCAATAAACAAAGTTGATCCCACCAAAGATTGGTAATCTGATGGATCCCCTGCTTTCTTGATTACTCATGATGATGGATCTTCCATTATGCAATCAAGCTTCTTTCTGAAGGGCCTGCTCTAATACCAATTTTTGGAAATAATACTGGCGGGGGGGTGAATCAGTATTATCAACTCAATACCATAATTTTCAAACCTGATTTGTATATGCTACTTCAGCTTAGTGAACTAGTGTGTATACGCAACTGTACTTATTGCAACCAGCGTATATGCAGAGATATTTTGATTTACCCAAATTATCACGCATTGAAATTTAACCAGTCTATCAAGAATTCATTAGATAGTGCAGTAAAAACAGAATAAAGCATCACACATAAGCAACACACATGAACACCAAGATATAAGGTGGAAACCCAATGTGGGCGAAAACCACCAGCTGCAATCATCTCTATCTTCTTTTAATAATAAGAAAATTATGTTTACATTTTTTGTACTAGCACAGTCTTATACCAGTACGCAGGCTTCTACCTGCAGAAGGCTACAACCTTATCTTTTCTTCCAGGGACCACGTTTCATAAATTTTTAGACTGGATCCATCAACAACATCATTCAATCATCAAATATAATCTGCATTAACCAATCTCCTTTTGAACCAATCACAACCAAATCAATTAATCACTCCATCAATCTGATCATTCAGAATGTTGTCACCAGAATACAGTAACCAGAACCCAAGCCAAAAACCAAAACACTGCAACAACAAACAGAAGCAACTAAAACATATTTTATAAGGTATATGCTACTTCCATGTGTTGAAACTATGTGCATACACACTTTCCTCAAAGAGAACTAGCATACAGATCTGCAAATAAATTTTATGATCTATACGCTGCTATGATATGCGGAACCAGCGTGTATACACTCATTTTCTAAAGTGAACCTACGTACAGATCTGTAAATGATGATTTCAACATTACAACTATTCCAGACTTCAATCATACCCAGATCATCATATTTACAGACTACAACATGCGCCAGTTATTCAAGTACAAGATCAAACCACATAAAGATAATTCATTTCAAGCCTTGAGATCCTGATACATTATTAGATCTTATCCTTCATCAAACACTAAGGTTCATCCTTGGTTCATATCAAGCACATCACCATAATCCAATAACCTACATATTAGATCTCACACTTCATTAGATATTCGATACTTGCACACCTTGGCCTAATGATCTTCTCCTCCTTTTATAGTTTTAGGCCTTTCTCAATACCATGGACCAAAACCACTTAGGACCAATACCTTAGACCAAATACCTAGGGTCAATACCTCAGACTAGATACCTTGGACCAATACCATGGATCAAAATACCATGGACCAAATACTTCAGACCAAAAACTTAGTTTTCCAAGGTATACGCACTTTTCTTTCTGTGAAAGTGCGTGTGTATGTTGTATGCGCCTTTTTTTCTGTTAACCTGCATGTATACGCAGCTTGGTCAAGGTAAACCTGTGTATACCCCTGTTTCTTCATTCTGTGAAGGTTGAGCTGTAATTCTTTGATGTTTCCCTGCTATACTATGATCTTTCATCTAAGTTTCCTTCTGAACTAATTCCTTGAAGTTGCCCTCCATTTCATCATATCTGTAAACACTACTGTCATGCATTCTGTGACATCTAATATCTCTTCTATAGATTCATCTAGTTACCATATATAAGGGAGTTGTTCTACTGCAAGTGGGTTGCCATCAAGTACAACACATACATCATAATGACAACAAAAGCATGCAAGTAGGCTAAAGTAATCAACTAACATTGGAATACTAGTAAGGACTCGTGTAATAACGCAGAAGCATAGGTTTGGACCCTGAGTAGGGCTGCGCGAAGGCAGTATATCAGGCTGCGGGGTACAGAAAAGTGTGTAAAGTGACTTGCATGCAGGGTTGAACTGCCGACCACTTGAACTCATCAGACATCCCCAGGGTGTGGAAACCTGGTTCTAGCACCCTCCCATACTACTTCGGGTGAGACCTCAATCCGCACTCCACGTACTATTGCTGAAAGGGCTAGTAGTACCGAGATTTGTTTGGCTAAATTAACTCTGAACTTGGGTCAGGCCCCAATAAGCCAACAAATGGTTCCGTTACTAGGACTGGGATCTGCATAAGAGATGTTTGATGTTGTGCCACTGGAATCCGACAAAGAAAGAAATTGAAGAGTGGTTGGAAAGAAATATTCACGGGTTCACAACGTAGGAAACCCAGAATCCATGGTTATCAAAGGAAGAGTGGTTAGATTGCTACTTATATATGGAAATCCATGAAATTTTCTTTGCATCCTTCCCCTCTAAGCTGTACGAGTGGATCGTGAAGCTAGTAGACAGTCAAGGAAGATGTAGGTTCGACAAACCTATTATGTCCACTCCAGAGTTGGTGCACAGACTAGAAGCATCAGAGGATAAGATTGCACACACTGTGGACCATTGGCTCGATTGAATTATAGAAGGGTTTATCACCAAGCTCGTGGCAGATACTTTAGTCAGCTATGGCCAGGCATAACGACGCTTCCTCAAGTGACCACGAGGTAAGTACGCTAAATCTTTGAACACTTGGATTAAAATGATACTGTGTGAAAAGCGAGTTATGTGAATAAATTGATCTTTTGGGCTACACAAAGTGGGAGGATCTACAGAAACGAAGGTAGCATAGAATTAGAGTCCAATCCCTTGACTTCACCTCCGCAGGAAAGCGAGCAAGAGCTCATGAAAGTTTCACCAAGAAGTGCGATCAGTCGGATAAAGCAATAAGTTCTGCACATACCACCCCCACCTACACCACCACCAGTTTCACCATCCTCACCCCCGTCTTCACCCACACCATCTCCGCCACCACCATAGTTCAATATGGTAATCACGATAATGTTTCTGATGTTCAAAGCGGTAGGGAACGAAGATCCGGACCAATTTTGGTTCATGGTAAAGGCTGTACGGGAAGCACAGGGAGTCGCGAATGACAATATAAAGAAAGCAACGTTGGCCAGCACCTTGCAGGATCACACATTGACGTGGTACATTAAGCATTCCAATGAAAATCCAAATGCATGGATTGCGGATATCCAAGTTGCTCTAAATAGGGAATTTAGTAGGCCAAAATCAGAGACACAGTCGATTTTTGGATTTAAGGAGATCACGATGCTTCCAAGCGAGACCCCCTGGGAGCTAGATCAAAGATTGAAGTGTATGATTCGTGAACCCAATATGACCTTGACAGATGGGCAACACCGCACATGGTTTGTAGCATCGCTAACGCCGCATCTAAGTAATGCGTTGTCATAGTAGAAGCTATCCACTCAGGGCAAGGCCTTGGAGATCGCAATGAGACTACATGAGACCCCGATACAAGATCCTAACTTGGGAGTCCAACAGATCCACGCGCAGTTGAAAAAATTGGGCCTTGAGATGGAGAGTTTGAAACAAGACAGGATGGCTCACCCAGAAGCACACGAGGAGGTATGGTGCGTAAAATGTAAAGGCCAGGGACATGACAAGGACCATTGTCCAGTATTTGTGAACTACCTAGTGGTAGGAGGACCAGTACTATTGAGACCAGAGCCCCAAGCAGGACAAAGCGCGATGCTTGCGTTATGGTGCAAGATTTTTCAGATAGGAGGGAAGCATGCTACAGATAATAGCCATCTATTAAAGAAGTATACGCAGATCTCCTAGCAGTTGTTCTGTAATTTTTGCAAGTCAGTAGGTCACGATAAGTGTATTTGTAGAAGTTATGAACTGATGATGGATCAAACTCCTACCTACAGAGTTCAAGCTGAAAAACGGGGCCCTCGATCGAAATGTAGGGATGGAATGCACAGAATTTCAAGGGTGCAGACGTGGTCGAGGTGGAATGGGACCAGGAAGGGGTCGCGGATAGCTAATCTGTTACAATTGCGGAGGGACAGGGCATTATGCCCATGATTGTACAAATCTGACGAGACCATCATGCTTATATTGTACCTAGTTTGATCATGAGATGAAGTACTTTCCCATGCTGATAGCGAGGTTGCACGATAAAGGACTGCTTCAACCTCCCCTTACTCAGACCCTGTAAATGATGAGGTCTGAGCCACGCGAGGAAGACCTGAATGTAAATATCATACTCCGAAGTGGTATTACGACAGGAGATGACAAAGGTAAGTAGCCCGAAGAGAGTGCCTGGGTTCGCAAGGCTCCAACAAAGGAACCAAAATTTGATTTGGAGCATGCTAAGGAGACATTCATGGAAGCTAAGAAGAGCTTTGCGGAGGCCTCCACTTCAAGTAGTAAAAACAAACTGGAACTAGAAATGGACCCATCAATGCTCACTACCTTTTTGGAGACATGCATGAAGCTGTTGCGTGACAAAAAAGCTATGAAGGGACTACAAGAAATCATCACTAGATGTGTTGGGACCATGCCAGGAGAACCCCATGTAGTCCGAAAGCTCGGGAAGCACACAACGTGAATAGGAAGGGAGATGAGATTTCCCGTGCAAATCAGGGAATATGAAATGGATCAAGTGATTTTGAATCTAAGATCGAACACAAATGTCTTGCCAAAGAAGACATGGGAGCGCATGGGCGGGCCCGCATTGCAATGGTCTCCTATTGAATTGTGAATGACAAACTAGCAAAAGATCCTACCCATGGGAAGATTGCAAGTAATAACAGTGGATATTGAAGGTGCAAGTGCCCTTGCAAATTTCGAAGTGATAGAGATTGTTGATGACAAAAATACCTATCCCACGCTACTGACATGAATGGAGTGATAAATCTAAAGAAGCGCAAGATGATTTTCAAGAAAAAGTCACTATGTGTAGTGGTACCTGTAGACCCTGCAGAAGGATCACGCTACACAGAGCCAGTGTGTGACTACGACAATGATGACGATCTAGACTGTATCTACAAGATAACTGCTTAGGAGCAAGACTAGGTGAATCCAACAGCGAATGGCAGGATTTCGTGGGAGCACAAAGGCTCCTGCACCTCAGATTCAAATGAGGAGATAGAACAATGGCCAAACCGGTTACACGAGGTAACCACGCTTAACTCCAACATGATGACAATGTCATTGTGCTGCGTGGCAACAGAGGTAAGAAATCTACCTATGTATGATGGGTTCAGCGAGGGAGATGATTTCATGAACAAATTTGAAATAGAAGTACCGGAACAACAGCGTTTCAATGCTCTGAAATGGACACTACGCACTATGCCCGCAAGATGGTGGGGTATGCATCAAAGAAGTTTTGAGGACTGGCGTGAATGCAAAAGGATGATGCACATGCAGTTTGGAAAGCCTTAGATACGGCTAACAGATAAGTATGACGGACGGGATGATCCATGTGCACAACTCATGAAATGGACCAAGGTCTACGAGGAAGAGCCACAACCTGAATGGGTGCACCTTTTCTGTCATACCCTGGATATCATACCCATCAATTGGTATACTGAGATGAAGCTTTGCCATGGCATGAGAAAATGGGATATCTTATGCAAAGGATTCCTGTAAACCTTCATGTTTGAGGATCGTTGGTGGGATACTATTAATGATGCACTGCAAGCAGTAAAAGAAGTTATCTTCAAAATACCTCAAGAGCCAATGGAAGTGCTACAGCTAGAATGGGCGATCTAGATGAGCTGCAGCTGGAGTGTTACAATGTAAACATTAAGGAGGATGATGAAGATCCATGAAAAATCAACATTCCAGAAATTGAAGGCTATTGCAAGGTTCAAGGACCATTGATTGAAGATCCTGACATCACTGCGCCGGTAAAAACAAAGGAGGTAAACATTGGGAGGGAAGTTGAACTGAAGTATGAAACGCTCGGTGACTATTGGGATGATGCCACGGTGGATAAGGTCACTGAGTTACTCCATGAGTACCAAGACTTATTCCCAACCAAGATTACGGACTTAAAGGGGATCATTGGCGATTTAGGGATGATGAAGATCACCCTAAAACCTGACGCGAAGTCGGATAAGCAAAGGCCTTACCGCTTGAATTCGGAGTATAAGGAAAAGGTCCGTGTAGAACTAGACAAAATGCTCATGGCCAGAATTATTGAGTCGGTGGAAGAATCCGACTGGGTAAGCCCTATGGTAGTACAAGAGAAAAAGCAGAAGGGCGAGATAAGAATATGCATAGACCTCAGAAAGTTGAATGACACCTGCATACACGACCCATTCCCAACCCTGTTCACCGATGAAGTATTGGAAAATGTTGGCGGGCAAGAAGCATATTGTCTCACCGGTGGGTTCTCAAGTTACCACCAAATCAAAATCGCACCGAAAGACAGGAGCAAGACCACCTTCACCATTGAATTGGGTTGCTTTCAATACATTGTCATGGCATTCGGGTTAAAAAATGTGTCAACCATCTTTTCGCACATAGTTGTTGCCACCGTCAAAGAATATATCCACAAATTCCTGGATGTCTATCTAAACGATTAGACTGTCTTCGGATTGGTTAAGCACATGTAGCAAGCTTATGCTTGATGGTGGATACTTGATAATGACACCAGAATGCGTTGAACCTTAAGAAGTGTACATTCCACGTTCCCTTTTGGAACCTATTGGGACATGTGGTCTGCAAACAGAGACTAATGATAGACCCCACGAATATTGTAGTAATTCTAAATTTGGAAGCACCGCGAAGTGTCAAACAGTTGCACACTACCTTGGGACACACAGGATACTACCGGAAGTTCATCAAAATCTATGCCCAGATCATCACACCAATGGAGAAACTATTGAAAAAGGATGTCACATTCTGTTGGAATGATGAGTGCATGAAGAACCTGAATGTCCTAAAGGGGAAATTGCCCTCTGCCACAATCCTGTTCTTCCCAAAATGGGATGTGGAGTTCCATGTTCATGTTGACACATCATGCATAGAGCTGGGAGCAATGCTAACACAAGAGGGTGAGAGGGCCTAGATCACCCTATCACATTCACAAGTCATAGGTTTTCCAAAGATGAAAAGAACTATTCCACAACTGAATGCGAGGGGTTGCTATGGTGTACATGCTCTAAAAATACTGGCACTATTTACTAGGAGGACATTTCAAGATGTGTACAGACCATTCCGTGCTAAAATACTTGGTCAATAAGCCTGTATTGGGGGGGCACATCTGTAGGTGGCTCTTATTGTTCCAAGAATATGATTTTGAGGTCATGGTAAGGCCTGGACAATTGAACGCAGGACCAGATCACTTTTCGCATATTGAGACAAGTGAGGAACCTACTAGTCTGGAGGAAGGATTGCTTGACGCGCAACTCTTTGTTGTGTGCGTCACAGACGGACACTTCGCAGATATAATCCACTTTCTAAAAACATGGACTACACCGAAGGAGTACTCCGTTCAACAGAAGAAGGAATTGGTGGTGCGCCCAGTGGATTTTTTTGTCATCGTAGGGCACCTATACAAAATGGGAAATGATGAGATATTGCGAAGGTACGTACCTGAATTTGAACAAAGTTAGATCCTCATGGAAGCACATGGGGGCATTGCAGGAGGACATTGCAAGATGAGAAACAACACAAAAGATTCTCCACGCAAGGTTATGGTGGCCAACCCTTCACTAGGATTTAAAAGCACATTGTAAGGCCTGTGATATATGTCAAAGGATTGGTAAACCATCGCGAAGGGACGAGATTCCTTTGCATTCACAAATGATGCTACAACCCTTTGAAAAGTGGGCAATCAACTTTGTGGGACCTATCAAACCCTAGGGAAAAAACAAGCATGCGCTACATCATCACTGCGACAGAGTACCTGGCGCGCTGGGCGGAAGTGCAATTGGTCAAAGACTGCATGACCACTATGGTTGTGCAGTTTTTGTTTGAACACGTGTTGACCCAATTTGGGTTTCTGAATATCTTAATGAGTGATTGCGGTACATATTTCCTGAATGAAACCATCAGTGCACTCACAGAAGAGTTCCAGGTGTATCATCAGAAAAGTATACTGTATCACCCACAAGCCAATGGGACAATAGAAGTGTTCAACAAAATACTAGAGACTGCGCTAACCAAAGTGTGCAACACGCAACGAAATGATTGCGACCTATGCATACCTGTAGTACTATGGTATTATAGGACAACATGCAAGAAATTTATGAGACAAAAACCTTTTCGGTTAATTTATGGCGTGGAAGCTGTCATGTCGATGGAGCATATTGTACCTAGTCTACGAATAGTTGCGCTCACAAGTATGATGAACTGCGAAGCTCTAGAAGAAAGGCTCGCACAATTGGAATAACTTGAGGAGGAATGGTTCTTGGTTGGTTTTCATCAGTAGGTACAAAAGTGGCATGAAAATGCTTGACACGATCGCCATATTAGGTTGTGCACCTTCAAGGTAAATGACTTAGTGCTACAGTATGACAGTAAGTTTGAAAAATTCTCATGAAAGTGAAAAATGCATTGGTTGGTACCATACGTGGTTAAGGAGGTCACAGACAGAGGTGCAATACAACTGGTCAAACTAAATGGAGAACCTTTCCTAGGCAAGGTGAATGGTAGCCACTTGAAGCCCTACATGGGTGGCCCAGCTATCTGACTAACCAGTGGAAGCACAGTCTTCACGCTCCAAGGATCCGGACAAAGGCACGGAACTATAAACATATGCAACATATACCGGAACAAATGTAGAGAAACAGTTTAGACACAGAGGTCTCAGAACAGCGCATGTAGCAAATCCAGCAAGCAGTAGCTCAGTGCACTGCTAACCTCCACGTAGTTCGAGAACAATTGGAGGGACTACATGCAAAGATCACCGTGCCGACAGAGTGACTCAAGGGTAAGTCATGATGTTTGTGTTGGGGCCTGTTGGGCATGGAATCCCCCCCAAGGCATGTTTTGGGGCTCAACGCCCAAGTTTTTACCCAATATTGTTGTAAAGACTCTGTGAATTGCAGGCGCGAAGCGCAAAATGTATGATAGAGTCACAGGGTTGTCTGCCCTAGTTTTTTAATGTAATTTTGGCTGGATAAACCTACCCATGGTCTACAGACCATGGGATTGTATAAATAGAGTGAGGCTCTAAGTGTAAAGGGATAGAGAATAGTAGAGAGGAAAAAGGTCTAAAGAAGTAATGTGAATTGTGTCTTTGGGGTCGTAGAGTAGGAAAAGGTTCTGTAGCTAAGTGTGCAGAGGCCTAGTAGTCCACCATGGGATTGTATAAATATAGTGAGGCTCTAAGTGTAAAGGGATAGAGAATAGTAGAGAGGAAAAAGGTCTAAAGAAGTAATGTGAATTGTGTCTTCGGGGTCGTAGAGTAGGAAAAGGTTTTGTAGCTAAGTGTGCAGAGGCCTAGTAGTCTACTGCTGAGTGCACAGACCCCTAGAGCTGAGTGCGCAGGGTAGAGTTGAGTCTGTAACCGAGGAAGGAATTAATAAAGAGAAGTTTTATCATAATTCTATGTATTTGTTCTTGGGTTAATGCATATTTGATATAATTTTCAAATATACTATTTATTTACTACATGCACCAGTATGAATGGTTTATGTTGTAAAGTATAACTTAAAGCACGCAAGTAGGCTAAAATAATCAACTAACATTGGAATACTAGTAAGGACTTGGGTAATAACACAAAAGTGTAGCATTCAAACCCCGAAGGCTGCGCGAAGGTAGTATATCAAGCTGTGAGGTACAGGAAAGTGCGCAAAGTGATTTGCACACAAGGTCAAACCACGCACCACTTGAACTCATCAGACATATCCAGGGTGTAGAAACCTGGTACTAGCACCCTCCCATACTACTTCGGGTGATACCTCAGTTTGCACTCCACAAAATGTTGCCAAAAGGGCTAGTAGTATTGGGATTTGTTTGTCTAAATTAACTCTGAACATGGGTTAGGCCCCAATAAGCCAATAGGTATCCATTAGAACTTGGTATATTCAGACTTCAAATCGATATTGTTGAAGTACTTGGCCCCCTTGAGCTAGTCAAGAAAGTCATCAATCTGTGGGATTAGGTACCTATTCCTAATAGTGATTTTATTTAGTGCTTGATAATCAATGTAGATTCTACATGTCCCATCCTTCTTCTCTATGAATACATTTTGGCTCCCACAAGGTGAGGAGCTTGGTCAAATGTTCCCTTTTTGTAGCAGCTCCTAGATTTGTTGCTTGATTTCCTAATTTTATAGAAGAGAAAAACAATATATTGGCCCATCATGTAGAGGAGCTCTGGGTTTAGATCAATCGAATGCTTGGCCTAAAAGTGCAAGGGTACTCCTGTAGGTGAGGAGAAGACAACCATGTATTCTTCCATGACCTTATTAACTTGCTTTTGGTATGTGGAGGGAACCTTTTTGGGGGGCCATGGATGTGGCCACAATCTTCCCCTTATTTTGAGAACAAATAAAAAAGAAAACAAATTTCCTAGTTTGGGAGATGCTCTTATTGAATTTCTTAGTAGAGATCGAAGAGATGGCGGTAGGCGAGCCTACCTCTGATATTTTGTATAGTTTCCTACCCAAACTAATAATAACATTGTGAGGATTGGACTCATACACAACATGACACTTCCAAAAATATGGTTGGCCTAATAAAAAATCACACATTTGAAGAGGAGGTACATCACATAGTACCTCTTCTATGAAGGGCTTGATGTTGTAGGGAAGGAGACATTGTTGGTTGACACAAAGGCATTGTCCTTGGTGGAGCAACCCAATGGTATATGGTTGTGGGTGTGGTGTGGCTAGAAGGCCCAACCACTCAATGACCTCTAATGACATGAGGTTATTTTGGCTCCCACCATTGATAATGAACTATAGCAGATAACCCTTCACTCACCCCTCTAAGTGAAAGAGACGCTCTCCCTCTTCTGGATCTTCGAGCTCAATCTTCTGCCTTGATGGTGGTAGCAGTGGAACTGGGTTCTACATCAATAATTTTCTTCCCCTTGCCATGTTCTAGCTTAGAATTAGAGCATGCATCAGACTCTATATCTTTTATCTTAGCCATCAATGATTTCTTGGCACGACACTCATTTGTGTTGTGGGTGGGGCTCTCGTGGAACTCACACCACTTTCTTATGTCCTTTGTCTTTGTGGTGCCATTTTTTTCTTGTGGCTTCAATGGGTTGTCTTGGGTTGTTCCACCTTGGCATTATCCTTTATTTTGTGGTTCAAGGGTTCTCTTTCCTACATCAGATTCACATATCCAAATTCTTACTTTTTTTGTTTATTTATTTTTTCAATCTTGGCAGCATATCAGTATGATGCACCAACCAAGGAGACGTCTAGGAACTCCATTTCTTCCTAAATGTCTTTGTGTAGACAATCATGGTACTTGAGCACCATATGTTGCTTAAATTCTTTGATACCCAGCTTTGTGCATAAAGTATGAAACATTTTTGTGATCTGATGCACAACAAGTTCCCTTTGTTGTTGAGGTGTGGTCCATTGTATGTACTTCTATTCATAGCGCTCAACAAGGTAACATTGTTCCTTGAAAACATCTCAAAAAGAGTTCTAAGAGGGCGAATCTATAAATAGGGAGGGTTCCTCAACCATTTTCTCATAGGAAGTTTCCCACCAGTCCTTGACATGGGGGACGACATTAAGTAGTGAAAAAGTAATATTTTCACTATTGAAGAAACAATGGATCAAAAAATAAACTTCCAGTAGACTTAACCATTTATATATTTCATCTACATCTATCTGAGCTTTGAATATAGGGATATCAAATTTAACTTGTACCTTGAAGGGGGCAATGCCTCCAAAGTGATTGTTGGATGAAGATGTGTCTCATGTTGGCATCTGCTGAAGGATATGGGCAAAGTTTCCCATCAGCTCATTCCTTTTCCACTTGAGGGATTCTGCAAGAAAAAAAATTAATAGGATCTCGTGCTCCATCGTATTTCTTTTCTTCTACCATGGGAGACTGTCGGTGTCGACAAGAACGGTCTTGCAAGGGATCAACCAGGTCAAGTCCCAACTCCATATACCGTAACCTCATTGGGGACATGCACAAAGAATAGAGAAAAAATAGCATGCTCTGATACCACTGATTCAAATTTATGAGGAAATGAAATGAAATACAAATTTAAATAGAATCAGAGATTCAATGAAAGAACAAAACTTTAATTAACTAATAACAAGTAATAAAAACTATTTACATGCAGAATGAAATAAACTATCTCAAATGATGGTAGCTTAACTCTGAGAAGATATGTGAAAACTACATGAATTCTGAATTGTGTTACACTAAGGTTCAAAGGCCTTTTTATAATAAAGAAGTGTGAAACCCTAGCCCTAGGATATGAAGCACCAACGATTTCGGGCCTCGTTAGGGTAATTTGGAAAATGAACTTCTCGAGTTCGTAAGTTTGGCATATGATATCTCTTTGGTTATCCTAACACATCATTTCAAATATATCCATGAGAAGGTGAAAGCAAATATGTGAAACATATTATAACACTTTTCTGGTATCTTCGTTTTCCCAGAAAATGTATTTTAGGACCTCAAAATATTGCCCAAAGTTTAGGATCCGAAAAATTGCCAAAAAATAGAAAGTTGTGCTAGAATTAAGGAAACTGAAAGGAAATTGAGTTTGGATCCAAGTGGAATAGGTGGGTGGCCACTAATATCCACCTAGATCATATTTTCACCAACATGATTCAAGAGAATGCTATGTTAGCCCCCATTACTCAAGGAAAATGGGTTATTCACATGATCATGATGAAGAAGACTCTAGAAGAGCCCACACTATAACTCTAGTTTAGAGTTAACAGAGTCAAACATAACCACTAGTATGGTATCAAGCTCGTTATAACTAGGCCACTAGGAGGAAAATGGATTCCATTCTTTTCGAGTATACTTGTTCCATAGATGAGTAGATGAGATGACAAGGATAGGGGGAGAGCGAACAAAGAGAGTGTTTGTGCATTGTAGTATCCCATAGGCCACATGCCTTAATTATTTGTACATGCAACCATTTTCTATTCAGAGAAATAAGTAGAGAAACATCACCTTCCAGTAATGGGTTTTCACCTGAAAGGGTTTCCTAGGTTACATCTTGTGTCAAATGTGGTTTGTGGTTTTTATTTTGTTTTTATCTATTTTCTACATAAATTTTAATTTTCATGCACTCACAATAAATAATAATACACAAATCTATAAATTTAAAGAGAAATCAACCCTCATAGTGTAGATTTCAAATTTTTAAATATAATTTTATGGAATATGTTGTGACAAACTATCTAGTGGAATAAACATGGTAGTTTACGGATCACAACTTGAGGTGATCGGTATTTTACATAACAATTAAGAAGGGATCATATATTTCTTTATGAAGACGAATTGTGGGCTTTTGATATGGTGCTTCATCAAGAAACTCTGTGATTGTAAACCTAACATTTACTATTTAGACGATAACATTGCAGCTATATTCTTTTAGGATTGTCATATATTATGTTCTATTTTCTAATACCATGTTTGTATTGATATTTTTATTGAAAAAGGGAGATCATTTGTTTGGGAATATTTGATTTTTGGGAAGCTTCAAAGTGCTTGGTGACATATGGGGTTTTTTTAATCAATGTATTCATCCCATGCAAGATCATATTTTTATCTTAAATATAGGAATTGCATCATCATGATAAAACAAATGGAGAAAAACTATTCAATCTTATAATTTTGGTAGACACTAATGAGAGATAAATAAGTAATTTGTCTTCACCTTTGTAAAAATTGTTATGGAACCCTTTTATTATTTAGTAGACTCCCCATGTAACACCTTCAACCACCTATTAGGGCATATCCATACCCTTGTGACCCTCTGTAACTAGTTTTTTTAACAAATTTTCATTCAATTTACTTCTAGTGACATGTAATGCACATCTAATACATTATATAATGCAATGAAATCACCAACAGTAATATAATTTCATAATAATATCATTTAATTTACAATTCACACATAACACAAGCAAAAAACATAATTAATTATGACATGTTTGAATTAATATTAATTGTAGCACTTATCTGATTTTTTTTTAGCTAGCTATACACCTCAAACCTTTCTCCTATCCATAGATCATGTTGCTCATTTTCTCTCAATAGTGTGTCAACCCTATGCTAGGGATTCAACTTAGTGGGAAAAAACCCACCCAAAACGAGGTACATGTCCATTACCACAGATAAATAGGACCAAGATACCAAACTATTATCGGGAAATCTAGTGTCCATGCAGAGCTGCTAGTCCCACTAAGATTGGTAGCTATCTTAGAAAGAAACAAACTAAAACTACTTTTGTTTTCCTTTATGAGAAGTAGATAAGAGGGGAACAAAGGAGACCAACCTCTGTCTTGCGCTTGGTTCCTTACTTGATTACTCTCCCTTCTGATAGATCTTTGCCACTCGCTTCCTCATCTACCCAGCTTCAAAGAGCGCCTGTGGAATCAAAGCAGCATAACACTATCCAAGAACAGAGATCTACTATCACAAACAATATAGGACCAGATATATATTGACCACACAAATGCATATATCATAAATCATACAAGAATGTGGAGGAAAACTTGAATAGCTTTATTAATATCAAGAATAGCAAAGAGGATTACAACCAATTGTTCTGACCCAACGTCATCCTCTCAGCAAGAAATCCCTTCTTCACCTCATGAAAATATTAGATCACCCAACACTATGATGTTACACCAAGAAACTAGCAACACTTCCTTACAAGATACAAAATTCTAGCCTCTGGATCTCTGGGATGAGGGATCCATATATAGATGATTGCAGGGAGGTGAGTCAGATTCTGAGATTTGATTAGTGTCCTCTCTCTGATAGTTCTTGATTCCACTTGGAGATTGATGATCTCTTACTCATCCCTGGGCAAATGCAGAGAGGCAAGTGTCACAGGAGAAGTTTCTGGAAGATTCCATGATCATCCACCTCGCAAATTGACTCTGCCATTTGTCCACTCTCACCCATCGCACCCCATAGAAGGGATTTTCAGTATGCATCACACCTCCTGTGTGCATTTAGGTGGGATGCAGCACACTTTGACCATGGAGCAGGTGAGATGGTCCAGTTTTGACCAGTTCTGAGTAGTTTTTCATGGAGAACTTTTGGGAGATGATGTAATCAGCTGACCTTGTTCTTTTAGGGGATGGAACAACACTTTTAGGGACTTAGGAGTCCTTGGTTTATGGACATGTTTGATTGGGGTTGCAGTGCCCAAAAATTTCTATAACAGTTGCCCCCTAAAGCATGAGGTCGTTAATCTTTTGATGTCGGGTGAAATGCTTTATCATGAGGATCCACAGTTGTTTCGAGCTGGAAGGCGACCTGTAATAAGATACAATACAATACATTATCTTTAGAATATTTTCATGATCTAGCTGAGGCGGGCATTCCCATGCTCAGCTTTATAAATTCATTTTCATTTACATAAGACAGACAATCGTCTGAGTGCAGACTGATGATTCTGGTAGAGTCATCATCCCTTAGATTGGATGATTATCTGTGCAGCAATGATGTACATTTGATGTCTTTATTTTCCTGAATATATATCGCAGCCCAGATGGATGAAACTAGATCCGGGGTCTTCAATCTCGTTCGATCTTCACTCAAAGTACAAGTCGATCCATGTGAGAGATGTTCTAGAGTCGAACATGGAAAGACATCGCCTGATTACCAGCTAGTGATGTAAGCTGTTAACATGTGCGAGAGGAATCACCGATAATGAAGATTACCCTCAAGGAACGACAGTACAATTCATGTGGTGTGAAAAAGGGACTTGGTTTTGAACACCATGCAAAATCTTTCGGTCAAAGGCCATTGATGTAAACCTGTAACTGGAAGTGAGAAACTTGCCATTGAGGCATGTAAGCTTCAAAGTACTGAAAGGGTTGTTCCTAGATCGACTTCCTAGATAATGAGCTGATGTCGACAAGAAGTGATCCATCATAGGAGGGCCTTAATGAATCCCACATCTATAACACAGAACGGAGCAAATGATTTTAATGGAGGTGAAAACGATCTGATGATATAAGGTTCAGGGTGGCAGTCATGAAATAATGGAGCGTAAATGTATTGCAGTGGATGAGACACGGGTGAATTCTCTGAGCAACTTCTCTTGGACATTTCGGCGACACTGAAATGATGGATTGGTAGCGTTAACCCAAAATGTGGATGGTGTGATGGACCAATGGTGATATGACCAGTGAGCGAAACAACCTAACCCGACTCGGATGCGGAGTGAAAGTGTCATGTTCAAGAGAGACTTTCTACCAATAAAGTTTCTTCAAGTTTTCTTCCCAATTTTTCCCCATTCATTGCTGACCAGTACCTCTTTATTTTTGTCAAGCTTGAGGAGGATAACATATGCTTGTTCTATAATTTTCCCTTCGGGAAAACCCATCGCTATGTTTTAATGAGCCTAGCGATAGTGAAACTCGTTCTTGTCTATATGGACAAGTTTGTCGCTATTTGGTTTTAACGAGTTTAACGACAAAGATAACTCGGTCCTTTTCAATTTTAGAGAGTCTGAAAGGGACGTAAAGAAAACTCCAGCAATCCTTTTTCATCATATAATCCCTTAAGTCTGAAAAAGTATAAAATAATACAAAAGGGATGAATTTTCGGTAATTTTAACGAGCCAAACAAAACAAGTGCTCGATCTTTTTTTGTAATAATCCCTCAGGTCCATAAAGATTAAAATCTAAAGGAGGGATAGCACTTTCGGTCACTTTAATGAGCTGGAGAGGCCAATTACTCGACAATATTTTCATATTTTATGAGTCAGATGAAAAGAGCTTAAAGGAGACTCGTTTTTCGAGGAATGAGTGATAAATTCAGGTAGCAGCTAATTCCAGGTAAGGTTTGGAATTTTCCAATCACATCAGTGTTACAAGGATGGCTAACAGGATCACTCTTCGCAGTTGTTACTCAAAAAGGGTAAACAATCAAATGGATGTGAATGATCAGCCAATATAGAGTGGAGGTGATGAGGAGAACACGACCAAGACTTCAAAGGCTGATGCTAATGCATTCACAATGGTTATTTACCAGAAATTGGTTCATTTTTTCATGAATGAGCTTAAACTCTGGGGAAACATTTGCTCACTGCTTATGTTTAATTTTTAACGAGCTTGAACTCCACATAAAAACTACTCGATCCAGTTGCATAATAAGGATGTCTCATCTAAGATGCCATTTTTTACGGAGCTTGCACCTCACAAAGCTTTGCCCCAGTGCCTCTGGCATGCAAGCTACGAACGACCAAATATGCCCCTCTACTTAACTACCAAGATCACTACCAAGGTTAGGTAGGAAACTTTTCCTTTCCTTTGTCGGTGCCATAGTGGCCCCTGTGAAGATGAATGGTCGATTTGACTACTCACCCGACCTAGGCGGTTGAAGTTAGTGGAATCATACAGTTAACGTTAGTTAGTCATTTCTCGCTTGCTCGCAAGAGGTTTGCATGCCCCTAGGTATAGCGAAGTAGAGTTCTTAGGTTACCCCTCAATTTGCAGACAAAACAATTGTTTTATCGAGAAAGGCCTACCTTTTCCAGGTTATCCCTCAATTTGCAGACAAAACATTTGTTTTATCGGGAAAGGCCTACCTTCTGACAGAGGTATCTTATTTCGGTCTAATCCCATATCAAACCAGTCATATATCCTTCGCGGGAACCTACCCTATGCCCAAGGTTTTCCTGCTGAAACAGACCAGGGTGCATGCCCCCTGGGTTTCAGTCATGTCCTCCCGAATCACTCGCGCTCATCAGGTGGACGGACTGGGGATTGATGAGACATTCCTTGCGTGAAAAGACCATTCAGGGATGGTATTTGACTATTTTCTATGTGTGAGCTGGGGAATGAAAGCTGGTATACGAGCTTGACCACTCTTCCTTCATGTGGAAAACACATTACTCTAAAGAGCGAGGAGACAATGGCTCCCATGCAATAAATATAGTCATGTCCAAGGAGTAGATTATAATCTAAGGGTCCTTGGACTACTGTTATGTTCATGTGAACGGTTTTCCTTCTCAATGTTATCGGCACATTGGGAAGGATCCCTAACGGTCGATTGGTTCCTTTGTCAAAGCCTGTTAGATTTCTCATTTCAGGCAAAAGCGATGGCGAACCAAGTGCTTTCCAAGCAGTTGAGGAAAGGATACTCACAGAAGCCCCTTCATCTATGATGGTACTTGCCATGACCATTTTGTGTATATGTGCAATGATTCGAAATGGTACATTAGCTGGTAAACGGGGTCTGCCTAGTAGATTCCACTCGAAGGAAACAACTAGGTTTCTTGGAGGTGGGACCGAATAGACGGCCGGATATGACTCTAACGAACTTCCTTCCTGCGGTAAAGGAACGGGTAGACTGCCCCCATGTTCATCGAAGTCTGTGTTTACGAAGAGAATTTGAACGGTGTCGTTCTTGTTCTCTCCGGTGACTATATCATCTGAAGATGGACCTTCTGAAGGCAAGACCGGGTCAACTGCCGCCTCGACCTTTTGACTTTCGTCTAGTGTGAATTCAGATGGTTTATCTTCAATGATAGATGCTTCAATCGACCACAATGGCGTGTTAGTCGAATTTTCAACTAGTGATGGACTTGGCAAGAGTTTCTTATATCCAGGAGGAAGCCATAACGGTGAAACCGGACGGTTGTCCAAAACTCTTTTAGCTTCGTCTAGGAAGGGACAATGGTGGACGGCGTGATTGCCTTCACACAGTTTACAAGGGAATTTACTTTTCCTTTTCTGTCCTGACATTTCGCTTTCACTAGTTGATGGTGTACTTTCAACATGATCATCAGAGGTTGTCGACACTGGATTGTGCAAACGAGGAGACCAGTCCCTTAAGATCTGAGGGATGCAGGGACAATATCGATGATAGTGATATCCTTTGCAAATGACACATGGAGATTTAGGCTTTGACAGTGTGTTACAGGGAGAAGTGTCTATGCAGAGCTGCTAATCCCACTAAGGCTGGTAGCTACCTTAGAAACAAACAAAGTAAAAACTACTTTTGTTTTCCTTTATGAGAGATAGATGAGAGAAGAATAAAGGAGAGCAACCTCTGTCTTGCGCTTGTTTCCTTGCTCGATTTCTCTCTCTTCCAATAGTCCTTTGCTACTTTCTTTCTTGTATACCCAGCTTCACAGAGTACCTGTAGAATCAAAGCAGCATAACACTATACGAGAACATGGATCTATTATCATAAACAATCTAGGATCAGATGTAAATTGACCATACAGATGCATAAAACATAAATCACACAAGAGTATGGAGGAAAACTTGAATAGCTTTATTGATAATCAAGAAAGAGCCAAGAGAGTTACAACCAATTGTTCTGACCCAGCATCATCCTCTCATTAAGAAGCCCTTCTTCACCTCATGAAAATCTTAGATCACCCAACACTATGATGTTGCCTCAAAACCAAAAACAATTCCTTACAAGATGCAAAATTCCAGCCTCTGGATCTCTGGGATGAGGGATCCATATATAGATGTCTACAAGGGAGGTGAGTCAGCTTTTGAGATTTGATTAGTGTCTCTCCTCTGATAGTTCTTGATTCCACTTGGAGATTGATGATCTCTTACTCATCCCTGGTCGAATTCAGAGAGGCAAGTGTCACAGGAGAAGTTTCTGGAAGATTCCATGCCTCTCCACCTTGCGGATTGACCCTGCCATTTGTCTCTTCTCGCCCATCGCACCCCATAGAAGGGCTTTTTGAAATGCAACGCACCTACTGTGTGTATTCAGGTGAGATGCAACGCACTTTGCCTATGGAGCAGGTGAAATGGTCCAGTTTTGACCAGTTCTGAGTAGTCTTTCATGGAGAACTTCTGGGAGAAGCTGTAATCAGTTGACCTTGTTCTTTTAGGGGTTGGAACAACACCTTTAGGGACTTAGGAGCCCTTGGTTTATGGACATTTATGCTTGGGGTTGCAGTGCCCAAAAATGTCTATAACAGTTGCCCCCTAAAGCATGAGGTCGTTAATCTTTTTGATGTCGGGTGAAATGCTTTATCATGAGGATCCGAAGTTCTTTCAAGCTGGAAGGAGACCTGTAATAAGATACAATAAAATACATTATCTTCATAATATTTTCATGATCTAGCTGAGGCGGGCATTCCCATGCTCAGCTTTATAAATTCATTTTTCATGTACATGAGATAGACAATCGTCTGAGTGTAGACTGATGATTCTGGTAGAGCCATCATCCCTTAGATTGGATGATTATCTGTGCAACAATGATGTACATTTGATGTCTTTATTTTCCTGAATATATATCGCAGCCCGGATGGATGAAACTAGATTTGGGGTCTTCAATCTCGTTCGATCTTCACTCAAAGTACAAGTCGATCCATGTGAGAGATGTTTTGGAGTCGAACATGGAAATACATTGCCTGATTACCAACCAATGATGTAAGCCGTTAACAGGCGCGAGAGGAATCCCCGATAATGATGATGACCCTCAAGGTACTACAGTATAATTCGCGTGGTGTGAATAAAGGACTTGGTGTCGAACACCATGCAAAATCTTTCGGTCGAAGGCCATTGATGTAAACCTCTCGCCGAAAGTGAGAAACTTGTTATTGAGGCATGCAAGCTTCAAAGTACTGAAAGGGGTATTCCTAGATCGACTTCTTGGATAATGAGCTGATGTCGACAAGAAGCGATCCGTCATAGGAGGGCCTTAATGAATCCCACATCAATGACACGGAATGGAGCAAATGATTTTAATGGAGGTGAAAACGATCTAGTGATATAAGGTTCAGGATGGCGTTCATGAAAGAATGAAGCGTAAATGTATTGCAGCGGGTGAGACACAGGTGAATTCTATGAGTGACTTCTCTTGAACATATCGGCGACACTGACATGATGAATTGGCAGCATTAACCCCAGATGTGGATGGTGTGATGGAACCATGGTGATGTGACTAGTGAATGGAACAACCCAACCCGACTTGGATGCGGAGTGAAAGTGTCATGTTCAAGAACGACTTGCTACCAACAAAGTTTCTTCAAGTTTTCCTCCTAATTTTTCCCCAGTCATTGCTGACCAGTACCTCTTTATTTTTGTCAAGCTTGACGAGGATAACATATGCTTGTTCTATAATTTCCCCTTCGGGCAAACCCATCGCTATGTTTTAACAAGCCTAGTGATAGTGAAACTCGTTCTTGTCGGTTATGGACAAGTTTGTCGCTATTAGGCTTTAACGAGTTTAACGACAAAGATAACTTGGTCCTTTTCAATTTTAGAGAGTCTGAAAAGGGACGTAAACGAAACTCCAAAAATCATTTTTTGTCATCTAATCCCTTAAGTCCGAAAAAGTATAAAACAATACAGAAGGGATGAATTTTCGGTACTTTTAACGATCCGAACAAAAGAAGCGCTCGATCTTTTTGTGTAATAATCCCTCAGGTCCAAAAAGATTAAAATCTAAATGAGGGATAGCACTTCTGGTCACTTTAACGATCTGGAGAGGCCAATGGCTCGGCAATCTTTTCATATTTTACGAGTCAGTTGAAAAGAGCTTAAAGGAGACTCGTCTTTGAGGAACGAGTGATAAATTCGGATAGCTGTTGATTCCAGGTAAGGTTTGGAATTTTCCAATCACGGTAGTGTCACAAGGATGGCTAACAAGATCACTCTTCGCAGCTGTTCCTCAAAAGGGGTAAACAACCAAGTGGAGGTGAATGATCGGCCAATACAAAGTGGAGGTGATGATGAGAACATGACCAAGGTTTTAAAGGCTGAAGTACTACATTCACGATGGTTATTTACCGGAAATCGGTTCATTTTTTAATGAGCTTAAATGCTGGGGGAAACATTTGCTCATTTCTTATGTTTATTTTTTAACGAGCATGAAGTCTGCATTAAAACTGCTCGATCTAGTCGTATAATAAGAATGTCTCATCTAAAAACGGCATTATTTCAAAGCTTTGCCCCGCATCCTTTCTTTATGCAAGTTAGGAAACAACCAATCCTATGAGTTTAAAGGGTTAGAGGACCTAAAAATTTAAAAACAAACGGTCGCTCTTCATTTGCATGCCAAAAGGTTCACATGCCCATATGTATAAAATAGAGTTTCGAGATTACCCCTCAATTTGCAGACAAAACATTTGTTTTATCAGGAAAGGCTTACCTCTTTCAGGTTACCAAAGATTGTTCTATCCGTGTCACAAACAAAACACTTCTTTGGCAATGTCTACCGAAATAGACAAAGGCGAGTGGCACAGACGCCTCCACCCACATAACTTTGACGAGGGAATCTTATTCCAGTCTAACCCCCTTTTCCAATTACGGACGGGAGTGTCAGACTAGTCATATATCTCTCGCGGAAACCTACCCTATACCTGAAGTTTTCCTGCCGAAGCAGACCAGGGTGCATGCCCCCTGGGTTTCAGTCATGTCCCCGAATCACTCGCGCTCATCAGGAGGATGGACTGGGGATTGATGAGACATTCCTTGCGTGAAAAGACCATTCAGGGTTGGTGTATGACTATTTACTATGTGTGAATTGGGAAATGAAAGTTGGTCTATGAGCTTGACCACTCTTCCTTCATGCGGAAAACAAATTACTCTAAAGAGTGATGAGACAATGGCTCCCATGCAATAAATATAGTCTCGTCCAAGGAGTAGATTATAATCCAGGGATCCTTGGACTACCATTACGTTCAAGTGAACGGTTTTCCTTCTCAATGTTATGGACACATCAGGAAGGATCCCTAATGGTCGACTGGTTCCTTTGTCAAAGCCTGTTATATTTCTCATCTCAGGCAAAAGTGATGGTGAACCAAGCGCTTTCCAAGCAGTCGAGGAAAGGATACTCACAGAAGCCCCTTCATCTATGATGGTACCGGCCATGACCATTCTATATATTTGAGTAATGATTCGAAATGGTACACTAGCCGGTAAAAGGGGTCTGCCTAGTTGATTCCAGTCAAAGGAAACAACCAGGTTGCTTGGAGGTGGGACCAAATAGATGGTCGGATATGACTCTGATGAACTTCTTCTTGCAGTAAAGGAATGGGTAGATTGCCCCCATGTTCTTCGGAGTCTGTGCTTACGAAAAGAATTTGGACGGTGTCATCCTTGTTCTCTTCGATGAGTGTATCATCTGAAGATGGAACCTCTGAAGGCAAGACCGGGTCAACTGCCGCCTCGACCTTTTGACTTTTGTCTGGCATGGATTCAGATGGTTTTTCTTCAATGATAGATACTTCAGCCGACCACAAGGGTGTGTCAGCTGGATTTTCAACTAGTGACGGACTCGGCAAGAGTTTTTTATATCCAGGAGGAAGTCGTAACGGTGAAACCGGACGATTGTCCAAAACTCTTTTAGCCTCGTCTAAGAAGGGACAACGGTGGACGGCATGATCGCCTTCACACAGTTTACAAGGAAATTTACATTTTCCTTTTTGTCCAGGGGCTTCACTTTCACTAGTTGACGGTGTACTTTCAACATGATCATCAGAGGTTGACGACACCAGATTGTGCAAATGAGGAGACCAGTCCCTTAAGATCCAAGGGATGCAAGGACAATCTCGATGAAAGTGGTCTCCCTTGCAAATGACACATGGCGATTTAGGCATGGTAAATACAGTGTGTGGATTTTCGCTAGACGATGCTTGGTTGCCCCTTTTCGCCTTTGGGTCCTTCTTCTTCTTTTCTTTCTTCTTCTTTTCCTTCTTCTTCTCAGGTACTTGATTTTTGGCTTTGCTAGCTTCATCAAGCGAAGAGGAAGGAGGAGAGGAAGAATTGGACGAAGTAGAGGGTTGGGGGGTGACTCTGGAATTGTCTAGTTGCTGACTTGATTATTCAGGAATCACGGTGTTCTGAACGACAGGGGTTGAGAAGAGCCATACGGGCAAGCTGATTGTCAATCCTGGAAGTGACAATGTGGCCATATGGGGTGCACCAACATCTCCCCAAGAGGAGAAGGGACTAGGATTTCCTCCAAGGGGAACTCCTTGGTTGGTGGACTCCATTTTCTCAACCTAATACCAACGTAGGAAAGGTGATAATTATTCCGTTTAAAATAAATTTTAGGCGCTTTGACACAACTTGTTTTTCAATTTTTAAGAGTCGAGAAAAAACAAAAGATGACTCTAGTCGCCTTCGATTTTTAATGAGACTGAAGTGAAAAGTGCTCAGATGGACCTTTTCCGTTAAGGAGTCTGAAAAGGAACGAAAGGGACTGCTCTAGAAATCTAGATAGAGGGATTACCAAACCAATCGCAAAACTGGAGAATACTTTTTACGGTATGGCAGTCAATCTTCCCGAATGCTGTGTTCAGTGCATTGCGATTGATAGGGCAGAAGACACAGCTTCCTATGGATAAAGGGTAAAGCCTATTATGGTCTCCCAAAATATACTCAACGGTACATGGGAGCACAAGTCCGTACTGGCACTTATCGTCTCAAAGTGGAGGAATCACCCAACCAACAGTGAAAACAACAGTTACCAGGCTTTACGACGCCGGAATACGTCTCTAGCCTAGACTTCTAGATGTTGTGCATTAGGTTCCAAAGCGTTGTTAGATTCATTAAATTTATTTTATAGTTGATCTTGCTTAAGAAATTTTCCTTTCAGGTTCACCGCGTGATGTAGATGTACAATTCCTAAAATGAAATCTAAGATGATAAACAGTCGTTTTATCTTCTTTGTGAAATGAAAATCCTAGCTACTAAGGAAAGAGAGATAGTATTCTTTCAACAAAGAGCAAAGAGCACACACTATATGCACTATCCTAAATCAAACCAATCAAACAGTCTAAATGCAAATATACATGCATGTATTTGTTTTTAGCCTTCTTAATATGTGAATTATAAAAAGAAAGCTAATGCGCAAATCTGAATTATTTTTCAAAACGACAATTACTAACAAGTTTCTTTTCAAAATCAAAATGAAGACAATGACAACATTTTGCGATTTGGAAATGAAAACTTGCTTTCAACACTAGAAAAACTACCAATTCAGATCAAATACAATAGTAACAGGGTAATCGACTATCAAGAGCAACCAGACTCTCTTCTATGACTGAAAATGACACTTGTGACACTCTCAAATAAAGAAACGACAGTACAATTAGGTTACTTCTTTGTAAAGGAGAACTGAAAATGACTCAAAAAGTACATAAAAACATTTACAGTTCTTTGCACAATGGAGGCGGAATAACATCAAGGAAAGGGGTTTAAAATAGAGGTGTACTGACTACGGGCAACAAAACTCCTGAATAGATCTGAAAAGAGTGATCACAGAAACCAAAATTCAGGAACAAGGCCTTGTCTGATCAGCGCACCTGTAACACAATGAAACTAAAATGCAACACACCTACTACACTCGGGAAGTGCGTTGAATTTGAGGTTCACAGAATAGACAGTGCGCTGGACCAGGGACGAGACTTTGATCGGGTTCCGGGTCACAGTTTGCTGTTCAGTTCAGGGATTTTGGCCGAGCAAGTGGTAATCAGTCAATCAATCACAGGGGTAGATCTAAGGAGGTTACTAGAGCCACCACAAGGGCAATTAGAGAGCTTGTAAATCAATTGTTTAATTCATAAACAAAACCCAGAAATTGACTGAAGCATCGTTGATCTACTTTGCACTTGCATAGCAAATTCAGTTTGAAGGCTAGCTGGCTTGACTTCAGGCTCTGTCTGTAACTTTATAAAGTAAACAAATGTAGATGAACAAACAATCTACTCGCTCCCCAGCGGAGTCGCCATTTTGTTACAGGGAGAAGTGTCTATGCAGAGCTGCTAATCCCACTAAGGCTGGTAGCTACCTTAGAAACAAACAAAGTAAAAACTACTTTCGTTTTCCTTTATGAGAGATAGATGAGAGAAGAATAAAGGAGAGCAACCTCTGTCTTGCACTTGGTTCCTTGCTCGATTTCTCTCTCTTCCAATAGTCCTGTGCTACTTGCTTTCTTGTATACCCAGCTTCATAGAGTACCTGTAGAATCAAAGCAGCATAACACTATACGAGAACATGGATCTATTATCATAAACACTCTAGGATCATATGTAAATTGACCATACAGATGCATAAAACATAAATCACACAAGAGTATGGAGGAAAACTTGAATAGCTTTATTGATAATCAAGAAAGAGCCAAGAGAGTTACAAATAATTGTTCTGACCCAGCATCATCCTCTCAGTAAGAAGCCCTTCTTCACCTCATGAAAAGCTTAGATCACCCAACACTATGATGTTGCCTCAAGAAACCAACAACAATTCCTTACAAGATGCAAAATTCCAGCCTCTGGATCTCTGGGATGAGGGATCCATATATAGATGTCTGCAAGGGAGGTGAGTCAGCTTTTGAGGTTTGATTAGTGTCTCTCCTTTGATAGTTCTTGATTCCACTTGGAGATTGATGATCTCTTACTCATCCCTGGTCGAATTCAGAGAGGCAAGTGTCACAGGAGAAGTTTCCGGAAGATTCCATGCCTCTCCACCTTGCGGATTGACCCTGCCATTTGTCTCTTCTCGCCCATCGCACCCCATAGAAGGGCTTTTTGAAATGCAACGCGCCTACTGTGTGTATTCAGGGGAGAGGCAACGCACTTTGCCTATGAAGCAGGTGAAATGGTCCAGTTTTGACCAATTCTGAGTAGTCTTTCATGGAGAACTTCTGGGAGAAGATGTAATCAGTTGACCTTATTATTTTAGGGGTTGGAACAACACCTTTAGGGACTTAGGAGCCCTTGGTTTATGGACATTTATGCTTGGGGTTGCAGTGCCCAAAAATTTCTATAACACAGTGCAGTGTGTGGATTTTCACTAGATGATGCCTGGTTGCCCCTTTTCGCCTTTGGCTCCTTCTTCTTCTTCTCTTTCTTCTCCTTCCCCTTCTTCTCCTTCTTAGTTACTTGATTTTTGGCTTTACCAGCTTTATCAAGTGGAGAGGAAGGAGGAGAGGGAGAATCGGACGAAGTAGAAGGTTGGGGGGTAGCTTTGGTATCGTCTAGTTGCTTACTTGATTGCTGAGGAATCACGGTGTTCTGAACGACAGAGGTCGAGAACAGCCATACGGGCAGGTTGATTGTCAATCCTGGAAGCGACAATGTGGCTATAAGGGGTGCACCAACATCTCCCCAAGAGGAGAAAGGACTAGGATTTCCTCCAAGGGGAAATCCTTGTTTGGTGGACTCCATTTTTCTCAACCAAAGACCAACGTAGGAAAGGTCATGTTTATTCCGATTAAAATAAATTTTAGACGCTTTGACACAACTTGTTTTTTCAATTTTTAAGAGTCAAGAAAAAAAAAAGATGACTCTAGTCGCCTTCGATTTTTAATGAGCTTGAAGTGACAAGTGCTCAGATGGACCTTTTCCTTTAAGGAGTCTGAAAAGGAACGAAAGAGACTACTCTGAAAATCTAGACAGAGGGATTACCAAACCAAACGCAAAACTGCAGAATACTTTTTGTGGTACGGCAGTCAATCTTCCTGAATGCTGTGTTCAGTGCATTGTGATCGATAGGGTGGCAAACACAGCTTCCTATGGATAAATGATATAGCCTATTGTGGTCTCCCAATATATACTCAACGGTACGTGGGAGCACAAGTCCGTACTGGCACTTTTCGTCTCAAAGTGGAGGAATCACCCAACCAGCAATGAAAACAACAGTTACCAGGCTTTACGACGCCGGAATACGTCTCTAGCCTAGACTTATAAATGTTGTGTGTTAGATTCCAAAGCGTTTTTAGATTCATTAAATTTATTTTACAGTTGATCTTGTTTAAGAAATTTGCCTTTCAGGTTCACCACATGATGTAGATATACAATTCCTAAAATGCAATCTGAGATGATAAACAATCATTTAATCTTCCTTTTGCAATGAAAATCCTAGCTACTAAAGAAAGAGAGATGATATTCTTCAACATAGAGCAGAGAGCACACACTATATGCACTGTCCTAAATCAAACCAACAGACAGCCTAAATGCAAATGCACATGCAGTATTTTTTTCCGCCTTCTTAATGTGTGAATGATAAAAAGAAAGCTAAGCGCAAATCTAAATTATTTTTCAAAGCGACATTACTAACAAGCTTCTTTTCAAGACAAAATGAAGACAATGATGACACTTTGCGATTTGGAATTGAAAACTTGCTTTTGACACTTGAAAAACTACTAATTCAAATCAAATACAAGAGTAACAGTGTAATCGACTATCAAGAACAGTCGGATTCTCTTCTATGACCGAAAACGACACTTGCGACACTTCCAAATCAAGAAACGACAGTTCAATTACTATACTTCTTTGTAAAAGAGAACTGAAAATGGCTCACAATGCATAAAAACATTTACATTTCTTTGCACAATTGAGGTGTAATAATGGCAAGGAATGGGGTTTCCACTAGAGGTATACTAACTACAGACAGAAAAACTCCTGAATAGAGCTGAAAAGAGTGAAGAAAAACCAAATTCTGGAGGCAAAATTAGCCTTCTCTGATCAGCGCACCTATTACACAGGGATTCCAGTATGCATCTCACGTATAGCACACGGGAAGTGCGATGCATACTGATATCCTTGAAGAGAGGGTGCGATGGTATAATGCGATACTTTTGATTCGGTTCTTAATCACAGTTTGCAGCACAATTCAGGGATTTAAGCCGAGCAAGTGATAATCAGTAAATAAATCACAAGGGTAGATCTAAGAAGGTTACTAGAGCAACCACAAGGGAAATTAGAATGTTTACAAATCAATTGTTCAGTTTATAAACAAAACCCGGAGATAAACTGAACCAGCATTGATCTACTTTGCACTTGCATAGCAAATGCAATTCGAAGGCTAGCTGGCTTGACTTCAAGCTTCGTCTGTAAGTTTATAAAACAAACAAGTATAGAAAAGCAAACAAGCTATTCACTCCCCAGCGGAGTCGCCATTTTGTTATCAGGAAATCTAGTGTCCATGCAGAGCTGGTAGTCTCACTAATACTGGTAGCTATCTTAGAAACAAACAAACTAGAACTACTTTCGTTTTCCTTTATGAGAAGTAGATAAGAGGGGAACAAAGGAGACCAACCTCTGTCTTGCGCTTGGTTCCTTACTTGATTCCTCTCCCTTCTGATAGATCTTTGCCACTCGCTTCATCGTCTGCCCAGCTTCAAAGAGCACCTATGGAATCAAAGCAGCATAAAACTATCCAAGAACAGAGATCTACTATCACAAACAATATAGGACCAGATATATATTGACCACACAAATGCATATATCATCAATCATACAAGAATGTGGAGGAAAACTTGAATAGCTTTATTAATATCAAGAATAGAAAAGAGGATTACAACCAATTTTTCTGACCCAGTGTCATCCTCTCAGCAAGAAATCCCTTCTTCACCTCATGAAAAGCTTAGATCACCCAACACTATGATGTTACACCAAGAAACCAGCAGCACTTCCTTACAAGATACAAAATTCCAACCTCTGGATCTCTGGGATGAGGGATCCATATATAGATGATTGCAAGGAGGTGAGTCAGCTTCTAAGATTTGATTAGTGTCCTCTCTCTGATAGTTCTTGATTCCACTTGGAGATTAATGATCTCTTACTCATCCTGGGCAAATGCAGAGAGGCAAGTGTCACAGGAGAAGTTTCTAGAAGATTCCATGATCATCCACCTCGCAAATTGACTCTGCCATTTGTCCACTCTCACCCATCGCACCCCATAGAAGGGATTTTTAGTATGCATCGCACCTCCCGTGTGCATTTAGGTGGGATGCAGTGCACTTTGACCATGGAGCAGGTGAGATGGTCCAGTTTTGACCAATTTTGAGTAGTTTTTCATGGAGAACTTCTGGGAGATGATGTAATTAGCTAACCTTGTTCTTTTAGGGGATGGAACAACACTTTTAGGGACTTAGGATTCCTTGGTTTATGGACATGTTTGATTGGGGTTGCAGTGCCCAAAAATGTCTATAACACAAACCTAAGTAGCCTCCTTATGGGTTCACATACCCCATCATGTCCACACCAAATTAATGCACCTCCTTATTTACACTTGTAGTTACTTAGGCTATGCCACTACCTCTAGTGTTTCTAACTCAGATGATCATGGATGTCTCAAAGGACTGTGGCTCTAGGAGTTCCTTCTACCCTCAAGGGTCTCTAGGAACCCTCCAATCCCTCTCACTAGGAAATATGTCCAACCTACCACAAGTTCATCCCCCATTTTCCACAAAGATGCTGAATCCCTCTTTCCTTACTTAGTTTCTCTCAGATGTCCCTTCATAGTACAAACATCCTTACTTTTATGTGCATGTCCTTTTATTAACACATGGCACCCTTGCTAGTCACCTGATAAACTTTTCTTAAAAGCGTGTTCACTTTTACATTTATTAAGTCATATGAATCCCCATTTTAATTCACATGGAGTCTTATCCCCTCGTATTATTCTCATCTGACTTGGTTTTCACTAGAAATACATATTATTGACATGCATGAAACTTCATATTTACAAAAGTAGGCTCTCTAGCCTTAAAACATATAAAATCATATGCAAACGGGAACATTGGCCCCAACTAATATAAACACATGTGCCTGGGCACACTGACCTCGAAAGTAATATTTGTATTACCATCCTAATTAATAAGTACTACCTCACACACCTAAGTTCCATATGTACATGTTATTTATAATATTAAGGTCAAGTTGGGGTGTTACATTCCCCCCTCCCCTTATTTATAACTACCCTCAGCGTGTTAGATATGCACATATACAAAAAAATTATTCAAAAGGATGAAGGTACTCTTTCCTCATTGCATATTCATGCCCCCATGTAGCATCTTTAGGAATAAAATGGGTCCACTACCCCTTTATCAAGGAAATGGCTCAATTACAAAGAACTTTGACCTTCTTGTCCAAAATTTGCACTGTTTGGACATGAAATTATCCCCCAGGCTCCACCTGAATCATATTCCTGTCAATTACATGGTGAACATCAAGAGCATACATTTTAAGCAAAGAAATATGAAACATGTTATGAATATGCATGGATGTCGGCAATGCAATATTATGTGCAATTGAGCTAATCCTTTCTAGGATTACAAATGGCCCACAATATTCAGGTACCAACTTTCCACAACTACTCTATTTCAATGCACTTTTGTGGTCCTTCACTCCCATGAAGACATGATTTCCAACTCCAACTTGTTCAACCTATTCTTATCAAGATTTTATATTTATCTTGAGCAACCTTCAAATTACGTTCGATTTTTATTACTTACTTTTCCATTTCCTTCAGCAAATTTAGCCCAACAATGGTCATGTCCACCAAGTTATCCCAACTCATAGGTGCTTTGCATTTCGTACCATACAAGGCCTCAAATTGGCTCATCTCCAAAGATTCTTGGTACGTATTATTATAAGAGATCTCCACCAAGTGAAAATATTCTTCCCATTTTTATGGTGTGTCCATCACATATGTCTTCACATATCTTCAATAACCTCGTTAACTCTATTTTTTTAACCATCTAAATTTGGATGATATGTTTTATTGAAATTTAAATTTGTTCCAAATTCTTTAAAAAAACCTATCCAAAATTTGGATATAAACTTGGGATCCTTGTCTGAAGTAATTTCCTTGGGAAAATCATGTAACCTGGAGTGTTTCTTCATATAAATTTTAGCAACGTTTGATTCCTTATGTGTTGACTTCATTGGAATAAAGTGGGAAACTTTAGTGAGTTTATCCACCACTACCAATATGGAACCATGTTGCCTCACACTCTTGGGCATATTTGTAAGAAAATAAATAGAAGCGATTTCCAATTTCTACTCGAGAATGGGTATTGGCTGTAGTAATCCAGTTGGGTGTCTATATTCAACTTTAACTTTTGGAATTCCAAACACCTATCTATATAATAAACCACCACATTTTTCATACTTGGCCAAAAGTATCATTTCTTTGCTATTGAGATTGTCTTTTGGTACCTTGGATGTCCAACATAAGGTACCTTGTGCATCTCATTTAACACGAAATTATTCAACCCCTCAGAATTTGGCACATAAATCTTGCCTTTATACAAAATAAATCCATCTTTTCCCAATTCATAATTATGGTAATTTTGTTGTAAATTACCTCATTATAGGTATTCTTTTATTTCCATGTATTTCTAATCTGAATTGTCAACCTCTAAAATTCTTCTTTTCCCCCCAAGAAAAATCATTATTTTCTATTATGGTGGAAAATTACATGTTGTAGATGTCATTGGCATATGCAGTACAAGTGACCAAAGTAATCTAAAAGTAGTAATTTTGTACAAAAAACCCAGGAAGGGTGTACCATCATGTATCAGTATGCATATACATATATGTTACAAAATTTCAAAACTAACCAAAAACAGATATGTGTGTCACTATTCAGACATCTCAAAAAACTATGATAAATTAGGACCTATTAGCCCTTTGTTGTTCCTATTCTATATATGGCATGTAGTAGTATTGATATGCATGTCCCTATCTTTCCTCATGTATCATCCATTCTCCTCTGGGATGGTGCGCTGCCTCTTTAGAAAATTGATCACCAAATTTGTTACACTCCCCATAGATGGAGTAGCCACTGTAGCAACCCAGGATCTAGTCATGGGTGGGGAGATAAGCGGAAGTCAAGCTCTAAAATTCTTATTTTTAATTTAGATTTACATATACTTATGGTTGTAGTATACATTGTATGCATTCTTCTACTGAGTGCATTGACCACCTTATTTTCCTTACGTTTTATGTGTTTAAATTCAAAGTCACAATCAGCCAAAAATTCTAGCCATCTAATTTGTCCAGCATTTAAATTTGGTTGTCCAAACAAATGCTTCAAGCTAATGTGGTCAATTCTCAATTCAAACCTTTTCCCCGTGAGGTAATTCCTCCACATTTTTAATACATGAATAATGGTTTCTAGCTCTAAATAATTAGTGACATAGTTTCTTTCATGCTCCTTCAGTGTCCTTGATTCAGAGCATATCATATGCCCCATTTGCACGAGAACTCCTCTATGTCCCCCTTACATGCATTGGTGCATGCAATTAAATATTCATTTGGATCAAAGATCTTCACTATAGGTGCACTTATTAATAATATTTTTAAATGATGGAAGGCATGTTCACATTTATGAGACCATTTAAATTTCACACCTTTCATTTACAAGAAAGTGATATGATGGGCTATTTTTAGAATCTATCAATAAATATTCTATTATAGCTTGCTAAGCTCGTGAAGGATATCACCTCTATCAAATTTTTAGGTGTTGACCACTCTTTCATTGATTTTATCTTTGATGAGTTTATTGCTATCATAATGATATCACCTAAATAATGAATTTGACTTTGATAAAATAAGCACTTAGCTGGGCATATAGTTGATGCTCTCTAAGTACCTATATCACCATCCTCAAATGTTGTTCATGTTCTTCCTTAGATTGGGAATATACAAGGATATTATCCAAAAATACAATAACAAACTTATCCAAATAATTTCTGAAAATTCATTCATAAGGCATCTAAAAACACACAATGCATCAGATAACCCAAATGGTACCACCACAAACTCATAACTTCCATATCAATTTCAAAATTTTGACTTACTGATGTATTCTCCCTTTATCCTTACTTGATGATACCTTGATCTTTAATTTATCTTGGAAAACACTTTAGATCCCCTGAGCTAATCAAGCAAGTCATATATTCTTGGAAAAGTGTATTGGTTCTTCAATGTTACTTTGTTTAGTTTCCTAAAATCAAGCCACAACTTTAGTCCACCATCTTTATTTTTAACAATGAGCACTAGAGTACCATAAGGTAACACAGTTGGGCCACATTTACCCTTTCTTTAAGAGTTATTCTAACTGCATATATAATTCTTTAAGTTTCAGTGTGCTCATTTTATATGGTTCTTGGACTCTAGGAAGCTCAAGATACGAAGCCTATAGAAAATTCAATATCTCTTTTAGGTGGTACCCTGGAATTTCAGAAAATACATCTTCAAATTCCTTAAGTAAATAGTGTTCTTAAATTCTTGATGCATGATCATTGGTTGTCTCCTCCATGTGGGTTGCATAAATTTGGGACCTATTTCTAAACTTTCTCTTCAAATTCATGGTTGATATTTACTAGATAGAAATTGACCTCATAATTCCCTGTGCTTCCTCTGTTGTCCTTCTTCATCAAGGTAAGTAAATGATTTTTTAATAGTCTATAATTGCACATTGTTCTTCCAAGTAATACATATTGATTAAGAAATCATATGACCCCAATGGTATTATGATTAAAACTGCAATTGTGATCAACTTATTCATATTTGTTTGACATTTTTTTACAAGTTCAATTATTCTCCTTTTATATTTTGTAGCTAACTGAACTAACCAAGTCCTTTCATGGTCAGTTTTCTTTATATTAAATCTTTCAACAAGTTTAGGATAAAGATAACTATGACTAGCTCCAAAATCACTTAAAGTGGAAATGGAATGATTGTTTAACTTACCTTCAACTTTGATTGTATGCACTCAATGATAAAATTTCCTATTTTCCAATGTTGGATAGATCATGGGCACACTTCTACTCATGTCACCCAATATATATGCTTTTTGGAGGTGATGTACAGTCCTATTTTTTCCTTCTTTATGAGGGAATTTCCTATACATGTGCTCTCCTCCATTGGCTATCCCTTCCAAGCCCATTTTAATTTTTTCCAACATTATCCATGCTAATTTTCATGCCTCTAACCTATTTTATAGCTATATGACCCTTGAGCATCTCCCATACTTCCAGTTGTCATGTTGGTTCTGCCCTATAGGCCAACCATGACCTTTATTAACATTTGTAAGAAATTTCCCACACCAAACCAAAACTTTTGGTTGATAGACATATTTTCCTCCTCAATAGATTTCTATTTACTATCCTTTTTGTTGAATCTGAATTCTAAGCTGAAAATTTTTGGCCAATTTAACCTAATTTCCCTTCTTTTGTGACATCAATAATCCATTAATTTTCTAAACAACTTATATCATGATTTCAAAACGATCTCCATCGATCTATACTATTTCCTAATAGTTTCCTATTAACTACTTTAGTACCATAATGTGGGCCTTTGTTGCATATTTTCACCTCTTTGAAGTGATTCTTTACCTTATTTTTTCATTAGACCATTTCAATCATAACTTACTCATATTGGCTTTGTTTCATGATTATAATATGTCATTGGAAACCTATCTCTAAGTTTTTTTATTTTAGTTGTAGAAACTTCTTGCCTATATTATCCTATACCAATGGTGAATGCATTTGTTGTGGCTTTTTTCTACCTAGAAAACACCATTTAGGGCCTAAATAATGCCCCAAAAGTAGACAATTGAAAAAATAAGCAAAAAAATTGCTAAATTTGCTAAAAAATTTGTTGTTTTAGCTCCCTATACCAATCATATCCACATAAAATTATTCTTTGTAACTATTTTTAGTCATACAAACCTTCTATGTATGCCCTCATTCCAGGGGAAAATAACTACCTATATATACTTTGTTTTTATTTCCCATTGGATATGAAATGAATTCACATGTCTTTCCTTAGACATTTATCATACATGTAGTTTTTTGCCTTTTCATTTTTGTCCCCACCTTGGCCCTATAATTCACATGAGACCTTTCACATGGAAATCCTTCACTAAATATAGCTACACATGGGATCCATTCTCCACTTTTCCCCATAACAAGTGACTTGTTCACTCGTAAATTCGATGCTTGATCTAGGAGTAGATCAACAACCTAAATTCTTATTGGGTTCAAACATGAGCAAGGGTTATAGTGAGGTTCTGAATGCATTGGATATAATAGCTAAGATGACTCTAGTTCAATGTCCCAGATCCATATCATGTGGAAAATTGTGCATGGCGTAAGTTGTCCTTTTTTACATGATGGATCCGACAGTCATGGGAACATGAAATCAACGTCCACAAATGACATTAATTAGAAAGTGGCAAGGATGTTTATAGTGTACAATTCACTTGATGGATCAGATGTTTCATGATTTCTACATTGGATAACATATATTCATATCGAGTGGAAACTTTCCACTTGGTTAACAAGGAAGAAAACAATTGATGGATCCAACAATTAGTGTTACATGAGATGGATGGCTATAGTGCACATCAAGCAATGAGAAGCACATCATTTTAGTGAACCTCATTCACCTAATGGTGTCTAGTCATGCTTATGGTCTATCTTCTGGCCTCCTTGTTGGGCAGCAGATCCCCATACAACATGGTTTTGGGGCCTAAAGCCCGAGCTTTGGTCAATGTAATGTAAAGACCCCACGAAATGCGGGCACAGAGCATGAGAGTCTAGGATGAGTCATAGGGTTGTCCACTCTAAAATAATGTAAGTTAATGTAAAGTTGTGTTGGCCTACCCATGGTCCACGGACCATGGGATTGTATAAATAGAGCAAGGCTCTAAGTGTAAAGACAATATTTGGCAAGCAAGTAATAGATACATGTGAAGACATTGTTAGAGGATAGAAGTGGATCTGAAGTGTATTGGGTCATAGTAGTAGGAAGAGGCTCTGCAGCTGAGTGCGTAGAGGCCTAGTAGAGTCCGTAGCTGAGTGCACGAACCCCTGCAGCTGAGTGCGCAGGGTGGAGTTGGGTCTGTATTGAACTGAACTTGAAAAGGATTATTAATAAAGCTAAGTTGATTCGGCATATTGTGCATCTATTTCGTAGATCTATATTTTGATGTTATGCGTTAATGGTATCTATTTATTTATATGTACACACTTGTATGAATGCTTATGTATGAAAACCTTCTAAGTAATTAGCAAACAAAACCTAATTAAGGAAGACTTGGGTAATTAACACTGGTCGCACTGCGGCTAGAGCTACACGAAGGCAGTACCACAAGATGCAAGGAGCTCACTGGTGCACATAACCTAGTAAGCATGAAGGTTGAATCGCATACCTATCGCCCCATATCAAACATCCCCAGGGTGTGGAAACCTAGTTCCAACACCCTCCCATACTACTTCGGGTGAGACCTCAGTCTGTGCTCCACGGACTATTGCCAAAAGGGCCAGTATTACCAGGATTTGCTTGGCTAAATCACTTCTGATCTTGGGTCAGGCCCCACGTAGGCAAAAAATGGTTCTGTTGTTGAGACCAGATCTACCTAAGGGATGTCTGATGTCGTACCACTCGAACCCAACAAAGAAGGAAATTAGAGAGTGGTTGGAGCAAAAGATTCATGAGTTTGCGACACAGGAAAACAAACTCCACAATTATCTGAGAAAAAGTAGTTAGATTGCTACGTGTATACAAAAATCCATGAGATTTTCTTTGCATCCTTTGCTTTGAACTGCATGAGTGGATTGCAAGGTTAGCCGACAGCCAAGGAAGCTGTAGGCTCAACCAACTGATAGTGTGGACTTCGGAATTAGTGCGTAGACTAGAGGCATCAGAAGATAAGATCACGTGAGATGTGGACCATTGGCTTGACCAAATAATAGGGGGATTCATCACTGAGTTCTCGGTAGACACAACTGTGATCTATAGCAAAGCAGAGCGACGTTTTCTGAAGGGAAAGCGAGGTAAGTATAATAAATAGATTTTGAATACCTGGATTAAGATGTTGTTATGTGAAAATCAGCTTATGCGAATACATTAATGTTTGGGATGACGTGGAATGGAAAGATATACAAAGGTAGCGGGAAATAAAAAGCAATCCCTTAATTTCACCTTCGCGAGAGAGCAAGGAAGATCTCGCTCGGGCCTGTCTGAGAAGCGCGGTCAGTTTGATAAGGCAATGTATTCTGCAGTTACAACCTCCACCCATGCCACCACCTGCTTCACCTCCCTCACCTCCGTCTCCACCCACTCCACCTCCACCACCCCCAAAGTTCAGCATGGCGAGCATGATCAAACTACCCATTTCACAGGAGTAGGGAATGAAGATCCGAACCAGTTCTGGTTTGTGGTAAGAGCAGTGTGAGAAGCGTAAGGGGTCACGATGACAAAATTAAGAAGGCTACATTAGTGAGCCCACTGCAGGATCGCACATTGACATGGTATATCAAGAACTCTAACTACCACCCAAATGCAGGGATAGGAGAGATCTAGAATGCGTTGAACAGAGAATTTACCCAGCCGAAATCAGAGACACAGTCAATCATCGAGTTTAAAGAGATCGCAATGCTTCCAGGCGAGACCCCATGGGATCTGGATCAACGGCTAAAGAGTACAATCTGTGAGGCCAATATGGTACTAACAAATGCCCAACATCACACATGGTTTGTGGCATCCTTGACACCGCACTTGAGGACGACGCTGTCACAACAGAAACTTTCCACCCAAGCTGAAGCATTAGAAATGGCAATGAGGTTGCATGAGACCCCAATACAAGATCCTGGGTTGGGAGTTCAACAAATCCACACAAAACTACAGAATCCATGCTTGGAAATATAGAGTTTGAAGCAGGATAGGACACCGCGGCCAGAGGCGCACGCGGAAGTATGGTGCATAAAATGCAAAGGCCAGGGCCATGACAAGGATCACTGTCAAATATTCGCGAACCACTTGGAAACAGGGGGACCAATTCTGTTGAGACCAAAGGCACAGGCAGGGCCGAGTGTGACACCTGTGTTATGGTGCGCGATCTGACAGATAGGAGGAAAACACACGATGGACAATTTTCATTTGTTGCAGAGGTATACACAGACTCCCCGGCAGTTGTTTTGTAATTTTTGTAGGTCGGTAGGACATGACGAGCGCACTTGTTGCAGCTACGAGCTAATGATGGATCAGACCCCAGCCTATAGGGTGCAGAAAAAAACGCGAGCCCTCAACCCAGCTGCAGGGATGGCGCACACTGGATTTCAAGGGTGAGATTTAGGACGAGGAGGAATGGGAGCAAGAAGCAGTCGCGGATAGTTAATTTGTTACAATTGTGGAGGACCAGGGAACTATGCCCGCGATTGTACTAACCTGATGAGGATATCCTGTTCGTACTATGCTAAGTTTGATTATGAAACAATAGATTTTCCTACGTTGATCACACAGATGCGCGAAAAAGGGGTATTTCAGCCTCCTCCGACCCAGAATATCCAAATGATGAGGTCTGAACCACACAAAGAAGACCCGAATGTGAAAATGATGCTCAGAAGCGGCACGACCATGGGGGAGGATAAGGGAAAGTAGTCAGAGGAAGATACATGGGTTTGCAAGGCTCCCGCGAAGGAACCTAAGTTTGACCTAGAACGTGCAAAGGAGACGGTCATGGAAGCTAAGAAGAGCTTCACAGAGGCCTCCACTTCAGGTAGTAAGGATCAGCCAGAGCCAGGAATGGATCCTTCAATGCTTACTACCTTTCTAGAGACATGCATGAAACTGTTGCACGACAACAAGGCAATTAAGGGACTACAGGAGCTGATCACCAAGTGCGCAGGGTCAGGAGAACCGCGCGTAGTCTGGAAACTAGGAAAGCATGCATTGCGCACCGGGAGGGAAATGAGATTGACGGCGTAGATTGGTGAGTATGAAATGGATCAGGTAATCCTAGACCTGGGGTCAGATGTGAATGTGTTACCGAAGCAAACATGGGAACGCATGGGTAGGCCCACGTTGCAGTGGTCCCCTATTCAATTACAAATGGCGAACCAACAAAAGATTTTGCCCATGGGGAGGTTGCAAGGGGTAACAGTTGATATTGAAGGCGCAAGCACACAAATGGATTTTGAAGTAATAGAGATTTTTTATGACAGCAATCCCTATCCCATGTTGTTAGGAATAGACTGGGCCACTGATATAAACGGAGTCATCAACCTGAAGAAGCAGAAGATGATATTCGAAAAAAATCACTACGCATAGTAGTCCTGCTAGACCCAGCCGAAGGAGCGCACTACACTGAACTAGTGCACGATGATGAAAGTGACGATGAGCTGGATTGTATTTACCAATAATGGTGTGAGACAAGATCAAGTGAATTTGACTGCAAATGGGAGAATCTTGTGGGAGCGTGACAGCTCCTGTACTTCGGATTCAGACGAAGAAGTAGAGCGTTGGCAGAACCAGTTGCACGAAGTGACAATGCTGAATTGCAACATGATGATTAGATCACTGCATTGCGTAACGATAGAGGCAAGGGAATTGCCAACATATGATGGAGTGACAGTGGTGGATGAATTCCTCGACAAATTTGAAAGCGCAATACCAGAACAACAATGGTTCAATGCGCTAAAATGGGCACTACGCGCAACACTCACATGATGGTGGAGAGCACGTCAAGGCAAGTTTGAGGACTGGTGCAAATGTAGAAGGATGATGTGCCTGTAGTTTAGAAAACCCCAGCTTCGAACAAGAGTCGGGTAGCTAGGATAGAGTAGCTTGCGCGCTCACCTGGGTCAATGGGTACAGACATGTGTTGTGCAGTCCACACGAACATACCCCAAACTAGGGATCGAAAATCAGAACAGAATGCAACAGCAGGAAAAGTGACGCACACCACAAATGTTCCACGTGGAAGCATTCGAGAAGGTATGCGGAATCCTGAATAGGGTTCACTAGGCAAGACAAACTGATTGGGACCTACGCATGCCAGCAGTTGGATGGGCCTATAGGGCCATGTGCAAAGACCTGAGTGTGGAAATGATTCCAATGTTGAAGAGCAGAGACGAGACCATAAGAGCAGAGAGGAGTCCTAATGCAACAACTCCTACAGTTGGGCCAGTACGCGAGGAACCAAATGAAGGAATTATGCGGTTACAGGAAGCCATTTAGCGAGGGAATATTAAACTTCGCGAACTCGAAGAAGATCAGGTACGACTGAGGAAGAAAAGCAAGTTAATGGACGAAGAAATCAACAAACTGGTAACCAAAATTGTGCAAGATAAACTAAGAATGACAGACAAGATATGAGCAGCCATACTACTACATTAGAAGATTTCCATCGAGAATTTGTGACTCTGCTACCATCACTGCGACCACACCTTACCAGCCACAGTAACTAGGGGAGCTCACCACTTGAGGAGGAATGCACGACACTAACTGTCGTGAGGGAAATTAAAGAGTGCTTTCGGACTAGACTGGAAATTGAATTGAAGCCTCGTATAGGTGGTGTGACCACCTGACTATCCATATGGAGCATAGTCTCAGCGCTCCAAGCAGTTGAAAGAGAGTGCGAGACTATAAAGAGTCTGTATGGAGCTGCACAATAAGGAGGTTTCGTGCAAGGTCAGTATGTCACAGGGGTCGTGCCCGCGCATAGGGGGCTGCGCTGCTATGCGGGTAGGCTGGGAGGTGACCGTTGGTGTCACTGTTCATGACAAGAGGTCTAATTTAAGGCAAAAAGGAGCAAGCGACGGGCAATTAAGACATGAATTAAGAGCTAGATTTGGGACGATCTGCCGCCAAGAAGGAATTAATGACTCAGAGGTGGGGGAAGGGTTGAATTCAAATTCAAAAGATGCTATAAAACCCCCAGGGCTAGCCACAAGGCAACACTTGGTTGTTTGAGAATTGAGCAAGTACAAAGCATTGAGCACCACGTACTCTTACCACCTTCAAGTGTAGACACAATGACGGCTACTAGAACAAGAGTGCAATTTTCCAAAGTTACCACAGAGCCCCATATAGCCCATGAGGAGCCTGGAGAGGTGGCAGCTATGCCAGAAGTTCCAAAATCACCATGAACGCCATGGCCGTAGAAATATAACAAAATGATTGGGATAGTCCGTGTCTCCCCAAGAAACCCATAGTTTGGCAAATTTTCAATGGCAGAAAAGGGAAAAGTTGCCACCATTGAAACAGAAGAAGAGGAGGAAGACTTGCAAGCTCTGATCACTCAAATTGAGGTACAAGATGATGAGGCGTAGGATGTCTCCCAAATGCCTTCCATGACAAATATACCCCCATACGTCCCCCCATGGAAGGGGAAAGCCAAGATACTGAAGGGCTGGAAGCCGCGAAGAGTGCACTCTAGACCCTGCTCCTCCCTAATGGTATAATGTTTGAAGGGCCACCGTTGGGACGAATACCTACCATGAAGTTTGAGGATTGCGATCTCGTGAATAGCGAGAAGTTCCCACACCTAGCCATGGAAAGGTCAATGAAGCAAAAAAAATTTCGCGATGTGGAGAAGGCTGAGTTACTCCATCTGTGATGGATACCCAATACCACCGCGCACCCATCACCATTTTCGTCATCAGGGAGCTGTTGTGCCTGGTGCATGATGGGTATCTCTGGCTAGAGGAGCCTATTCCCATCATAGCTGACCTAGTTCACTGAATTTCTCCACTGCCATTTAAAGGAAACGACCCCACGGCCATAGCACGAAAAAATAGTGACTTGGCCCTCGCAGAAGCCATGAAGGCCAAGTATAAACTGGAGAAGAAAAAGTGGGGGTATGCAATAGCAAGCATTAAGGACAAAGGGTTGCGCGTAGCCACCTAGCTACTGGTCGGCAAGCTAAGGAGGAAATGTTGCGCCAATGAAGTACCAACGTCTACGATTACATTGGCAGAGTAGTGCGCAGAGGGGGTCCAATTCAACTGGCGCAGTTTCTCTGCAACAGTTTTGTTATGAACTACAGGGAGGCCCAGGAGCAAGGTAAGACCTTCCACTATGCGTGGTTGCTCTTATCCATCTTGTTGGTTGCAAGGGAGCTGCCGAAGGATAGCCAGTTTCCCACTATTGAGGGTGACCTGCTCGAAGCCGCGAGGTACACCTTGCTCTAGGCTACAAAAGATGCGAAGAGGATTTGCGAGATGAAGGTGTTCTAGGTGTTTGTGGAGGTGAGCATCCAAATTTGGATCAACCGACGGTCGTGCCTATCAACTACGGTTCATAATAGCTTGCAAAGCATGATAGAATTCAAGGGGCATATGCATAACTTGTATATCCAAATGCACAAGGATCCAACACATAAATGGGTTAAGCTTCCATTCATCGCAACAGATGATGCGATCTTTGCAGTAATGGAGTCATGGCCTCTAGATTGGTGCACCCCGGACTTGGTAGAAATGGAGAAGGCCGCAGATTAGCAAAGAAAGAAGGACACTAAGTTGTGCATTGCACAGCTGGCTAGAAAGAGGCATCAGGAACAAGAAGCAGCCACACAGCAGAAGGCGGCTGATGCAGCAGTAGCGGCGAAGATGACAGAAACCACAACAGCACCAACCAGAGAGCCCGAAGAGGGCCAGGAGATGTCCACAGGGTAGCAGACCAAGAAAGAGGATAGGGTGGAAGAATGCGCGGACCATGATTCCACATTGACCCAACTCAAGCGGCCACGTAGCCCTGAGAAAACAGCGCCCAGGAAGAAGGTAAAAGCCACAAAGACATCCATCGACCCGATCACACTCACAGAAGGTGATCTATTTGACATCAGTGAAATGATTCGTGAGGTCACAAAGGATGTGCTCCAGGAACTAAGGATGGAGCAAAGCACTATGTTGGGGGTGCTAAGCATGCAACTACAAGGATTACAGGTACAGCCCCCCCTAACAGGTACAATAGCCTAGTACGTTGTAGCAAGAACCGCCGAGACCAAACAGACACTGCGTGCCCGTATGGACAACACCTTCATGTTGCCCGAAGGCACGCTAGCAGCAACAAGCAAGGGTGACCTGGCTACGATGAGCAGCATGAAAGGCGTCGGCTTGAACTTGGCTACCTTGCCCCGTGAAATTTTGTACCAGCTGCAGGATGGGGTGATCATAGAGCTTTGCGCTTAGGAAGGACGAGCGATCTAGGGCCTACATGAGTAGAAAATCAACATGGACCAGCTTACCATCCAGCAGGATGAGTTGGTTGTGCAGGTTTGCAGAATGGAGCAGGCCATAGAGGATGCATGCAGGAGCATTCTAGAGTTGGCTGTGCCAGCAGAACTACTAGTAGCAGAGCGGGTCCATAGATTGGTGGCCAGAGTCTGCAAGGCCCGGGAAGAAACAACAAAGGTTCAATTGGAGCTGAACCTGTAGATCATTGAGTTGCGATTGAAGGCACAGCCCTCCATGCCCCCAGAAGTCAGAGAGCAGTGCACCCAAGCTATCCAGACGAGGTTGGAGCATATTGGCCAGGCGACACAGGATTGTACCGGGCTGTTGTAGCAAGCACTAACCATGCTTACACACTTGCAGGAAGAGCGAAACCTACAACACCTAGAGATAGAGGCGCGCGCGTTGCAGCAGGAGTATGACAATGTCTGAGGCACCATGCAGATGGTTGCCCTTACTCGATGACTCATCAGACTACATCAAGTAAGGGCACTGAAGGACCGATTAGATGCCACACACCAAAAGGAAGCCCTGCTTAAAGCATGCATCCAACCATGGATCGATGAAGCGTTCACAATTACAGCTACCATTGAAGGGAAGCTAGCATAGATGTAGGAACTTTATGCAGTTGGACAGGAATGTGACCCTGCTCATGAAGGTTAAGAGATACATGTGCAACAAGTCCAGTAGATAGCCGAACAATGTGTTGTGGACACCCAAGCTATGCGAGACCTGCTGAATGGACTTTGTGTAAAGATCACTGCACCTGCAGAGTGACTCGGGATGAGTCACAATGATTGTGTTGGGGGCCTGTTGGGCAGCGGATCCCCCCACAACATGGTTTTGGGGCCTAAACTCGATTTTGGTCAATGTAATGTAAAGACCCCGCGAAGTGTGGGCACGGAACGCGAGAGTCTAGGATGAGTCATAGGGTTGTCCGCCCTAAAATAATGTAATTTAATGTAAAGTTGTGTCAGCCTACCCATGGTCTGCAGACCATGGGATTGTATAAATAGAGCAAGGCTCTAAGTGTAAAGACAGTTTTTGGCAAGCAAGTAATAGATAGATGCGAAGGCATGGTTAGAGGATAGAAGTGGATTTGAAGTGTATTGGGTCGTAGTAGTAGGAAGAGGCTCTACAGCTGAGTGCACGGGCTCCTACAACTGAGTGTGCAAGGTGGAGTTGGGTCTATATTGAAGTGAATTTGAAAAGGATTATTAATAAATCTAAGTTGATTCGGCATATTGTGCATCTATTTCATAGATCTATATTTGATGTTATGCATTAATGGTATCTATTTATTTATATGCGCGCACTTGTATGAATGCTTATGTATGAAAACCTTCTAAGTAATTAGCAAACAGAACCTAATTAAGGAAGACTTGGGTAATTAACACTGGTCACACTGTGGCTAGAGCTGTGCGAAGGCAGTACCACAAGATGCAAGGAGCTCGTTGGTGTGCGTAACCTAGTAAGCGCGAAGGTTGAATCACGTACCTATCACCCCATATCAAACATCCCCAGGGTGCGAAAACCTGGTTCCAACATCCTCCCATACTACTTTGAATGAGACCTCAGTCCATGCTCCATGGACTGTTGCTGAAAGGGCCAGTAGTACCGATATTTGCTTGGCTAAATCACTTCTGAACCTAGGTCAAGCCCCACGTAGCCAACACTCCTCCGTCTACTAACTTACTTGCCACCTAGAACTACCACATCATTGTTGAAGTCATAATGCCAATATTTTTAAACTTTTAAAATTCCAGTACTCAATTTCCTTCAATAATATTTACTTTCATCGAATACCCATCATTACAAAATTAACATCTATGGTATTGAAATTTAACCAACAATCTAAAATTTCATTTTTCTGTAATAATAATATTATCCTGCATATCTACCATTTTGGTGTCTTTCATCCCAAACTTTCAATTTTTTCATCTCCATTACTTCTGAATTTGTCAAATTATTACCCAACAATCTATAATTTTTTTTGTAATGGAATTTGACCCATATGGCTCAAGTGTTGTAAACCTGGACTCTAATACTACTCAATAATACCCCAACTACCTATTATGGGAGATCCATATCCCTCTTACCCTATATAACCAATATTTTTTGACAAATTTTCATTTAATTTACTTCTATTGATATGTAATGCACAACTAATGCATTCTATAATGGAATTCACTCACCTACAAAAGTATAATTGCATAATAATATTGTTTATTTTACAATTCATACACAACAAAATAAAAATACATTATTAATTATAGCATAACTCAAATTAATATTAGCAATAGCACTTATTTGATAAAAATGTCTAGTTGGCTGCATACCATAGATGTTCCTCCCATCCATGTAGACCATTCTACTCACTTTCTCTCAACAATGGGTCACCCTTAAGTTAGGGCTTTAACTCCATGTCAAAAACCCACCCAAAACTAGGTGCATATACAATACCATAAATAAACAAGGCCAAGTCACCAAACCCTAGCAACCACCAAATTACATGTTCACATCCCACATCATCCCCACAACTAGGTAGTGCACCCCTTTCTTTTCACCTGTATTCCCTCAGCCTATGTCATACATCCAGGGTGTTTACGTTAGACGATTATCAATTTCTTAGATCAATGTGGCTCCAAGAGTTCCTTCTACCCCTCAAGGTTCTCCTAGTACCCTCCAAGCCCTCTCACTAGGAAACTTGTTCTACCTCTCATGGGGTCATGCCATGTTTGCCACCACGATGTTTAGTCCTTCTCTCTCAAATCATATTCTCTGGGATGTCCCTCCATATTATCTACATTCTTACTTTTATGTGCATGTCCCTTTATTTATAGATGGCACCCCTCCAAGTCGCTTGAATGAATTTTTTTAATATCATGTGCTCTTTTATATTTACTAAGTTTAATGAAGCAAACTTTTAATGCATAGGGAGTCTTAACCCCCCAATACTCTTCTAATAGAACTTGGTCTACACTAGTAATACATTTTATTAATGTGCATTAAACTTCGTATTTACAAAACCATACTCTTTATCCTCAAAACATATAAAAGCATATGCACAAAGGTATGTCAGCCTAAAATCATATGAACACACATGCACAGGGCACACCAGCCTCAAAAGTAATCTTTTCCTCATTTGCTTAATTAATGTGTACTGGTTCATCATCCTAATTTTTATATGTACATGTTATTTAGAATCCCCGTGTTGATTTGTTGTGTTACACCCCAACCATTGTTGGTGAGGTTTCTCAAAAAGACTATTAGGAGTTGAATTGCAAAATTTCCATAAGTGATTGAAATTTGTGATAGAATGAACTCTATGGTATGAGGCATTTGTTTTCATTCTATTCCATCTTATTTTTATTATATAACCTAAAACTAAAATCTATGAAAATTTGAAATCGATCATGAGAAAATATGAACTCAAATTTGAAATGAAAATGGATCAAATGAATCAATCTAATGCAAAAAAATTCAATCCAATGCTAATATGACAAGACACAATAAAAATTATATCCAACTTTGTATAAGAATGATTTGGTATCAATAGGTTCCATATACAATTTACGACTCTAATTGAAAAAATCAATATTTTGGTGCATATCAAAATCCCTCCAAGGCCAATCAAAGACACTACTAACATCAAATAACATTTCATAGATGGTAATATGGAAAAGGAGGATCCTTCCTAATAGGATGAATGATCTTTTTCAATATTTGCATGCTAGGAGAGGGCAACATGTTTGATCGTTTCTTCAATATTTGCATGCTAGGAGAGGGCAACATGTTTGATCGTTTCTTCAATATTTGCATGCTAAGAGGGCAACATGTTTTCCTCCATTCCACTCTATTGTGATGTGTGACGAAGAAGCTAGTCAAGTTTGGCACTAATCCCACTAACACTTTTGGAGGCCTTCCATCCTCTATTGTAACTACCAACGTATAGGAAACATAGAGTGGAATGTGTGGGAAAAATAAATGGAGGGTGTTCACACCACATTATTGGAACATTGATGACAACTAAGAATATTCCCTCATTAAATTCTTGACATCTCTCAAATATTTTTTAATAAAAAAACCTAAATTGTTGAACACTTATTTGATAATAGCGAATACCTAGAAACATAATGATAACACTATTATTTTGACACATATTTCAGATAAACCATAATTTTTTTTTGACAAACCTCAAAAATTTAAATTGTCATATATAAAACTAGGGTCCAAATCATGTTGCTAACATTAGTTCCTAACCAATAA